>WBNH01008188.1:150295-178385 GCA_013401255.1 Urocolius indicus
CGATACAGGGTCTCTCACACGGACGCAGTCCTTGGTGAATATCTCTGGTGTGGATTCGTCACCACGCTTACAGTTTCTGCAGTTACAGTGTCCCTCTCTTGGGACAAGGCCTCTTCTGGGCATAAGCTTGATGAGCTACTTTGTCGTGGGCTCCTTCCCACAGTTTCAGCTGTGGATATTGGGTCCCTCCTTCAGGACATGGCCTGCTCTGGCTATAGTGATAAAGGATCCCTCCCACGGGACACGGCCTGCTCTGGCCATAGTTTTAAAGAAGAAAATCACTGTCTCTGACTTGGGGTCTGTAGTGAAGTGAATTGCTGCCCCTGGTCCACGGCCAGCTGTAGCAAAATGAGTCACTGCCCCTGGTCCGGGGCTAGCTGTAGTAAAATGAGTCTGAAGTAGGAAGGAGATGGAGGAAGAAAACCTCCTCTTCTGGTTCTCTCTTCTTAAAGAATGATCATGGAGGCATCTAATTGGCTCAGACCCCAGGGTCTGGCTCAGAGCTGGGGAGAGTTGCAAACCACTTCTTACAGGAGCCATCTTTACAGCCCCTTCCTCCTTGCCAGAAAAGGTTGTCATGTCAAACCATGACACATCCTCACAGTAAAATATTTTTTTCTTATATATTTTCTTTTACTCCTTGTCCTGTTGCTAGACATCATCAAAAAAAGGGATGCCCCAACCTCCTGACATCCACTATTTAGATATTTGTAAATATTGATGAGATCTCTTCCTCAGTCTCTTCTTCTCTAGACTAGATAGCCCCAGTTCCAGCAGCCTTTACTCATAAGAAAGATGTTCCAGTCACCTGATCATCTTGATGGCCCTGTGCTGGACTCTCTCCAGAAGTTCCCTGTCCTTCTTTAGCTGGAGAGCCTAGAACTGGACATACGACTCCAAATTAGGTCTCACCAAGGTATAGTAGAGGAGGAGTAGAACCGCCCTCGACCTGCTGGCCCCACTCTTCTTGATGTATCCCAGGATGCCATTGGCCTTCTTGGCCACAAGGGCACATTGCTGGTTCATCTTTAGTTTATTGTCAACCAGCACTCCCAGGTCTCTCTCTGCAGAGCTGCTTTCCATCAGGTCAATCTTCCTCCTGTACTGGTGCATGGAGTTGTTCCTCCCCAGATGAACGATTCTGCACTTGTCCTTGTTGAACCTCATGAGGTTCATCTCTACTCAGCTCTCAAGCTGGTCAACATCCTGCTGCATGGCAGCACAGCCTTCTGGAGAATCAGCCAGTCCTCCCAGTTTGGTGTCGTCAGCCAACTTCCTGAGGGTACACTCTGTCTCCTCATCCAGATCACTGATGAAGATGTTAAACAAGACTGGCCCCAGAATCAATCCCTGTGGAACTCCACTGGCCACAGGCTTCCAACTCGATTCCACGACATTGCTCGCCACCTTCTGGGCTCTGTCATTCAGCCAGTTCTTGATCCACCTCACCGTCCACTCATCCAATCCACGCTGTCTGAGCTTTCTGAAGAGGATGTTATGGAAGACAATGTCAAAAGCCTTACTGGAGTCAAGGTAGATGACATCCGCTGCTCTCCTCTCATCTAGCCAGCTAGTTACAGAATTTCCCCTTGGTGAATCCATCTTGACTCCTCCTGATAACCATCTTTTCCTTCATATGCTTAGTGATGAAGAATAGAATTAGAAGAAATAGAATTAGAAGAAATAGAATTATGTGACTGGAGATGGAAAGTAAATTCAATTGTCATTGTTCCTCCACTAGACCTCCACTTGTTCCTCTGCTGTTGACCCAGAGATGAGTGGTGGGATCACAGAGAATATTCTTTGCTGAAGCTGCTGCCACTAAACACACACAATGTGTACAAAGCTGAAATAAAGCTTTTAATTAAACTAGAGAGACCAGCTACAGGGCAGGCTTTTTCTCTTGCTACTTTGGTTATAAAATGTATCAGAAATGCAAGGTGAAAGAGAGTGCAGAACTGAAAAAGTTAAAAAGTACACTTATTTCTCTAAGAGCTTTGAACTATTCATGGCCTCTGTCCCACTCCACCCACCTGTGAGAAGATAAAGAGATAGCCTTGTGGCCTGATTGCCCAAGATAATAAATACTTGCCACTGCCATTGACTTTTTGCTCCCATGTGGGCCTGTCTTGTTTGAGTATCAGACTGTTCTGGATGCATAGACCATATCAGACTTCTCAGAAGAGCAGCCCTTTCTCAGTTATCTCTGGGACAGCTGGAGATCAGCTTTCCCCAAACAGGAAAGTGAGATCTCTCTACAATTACTCAGTGTGGGTGTATATGCTCATTCCTCTGCCCTGTGGAAACTATACTAGGGGCAACACTCCAAGGCACTTCACTTCACCCTTGACATAGCTTTCTATAAATATTTGTAGCTAGTGATGACAGCAGCATCTCTTCTTCTTGATATAAGTAGGTGTTAAGCAAGCAGAAGAGTATTGCTTTTTTAACATTTTGCAGCTCTTAGCATTTTTTCATGATTCCTGAACATGTCAAAATGCTCTATTTGAGAACATTATGATAAAGTGACAAAACACTAGTGCTGAAGTTCGGATTATGTCTGCTATTTTGCAGGTACTTGGAGCATGTAAAGTTAATCTGTTTGTATTTCAGATAACCTGAAAGAATCTGGTCTGTTAGACATGCTCCAAAAATAATTTATTTTGTATTTAATTGTTTCTCAGTGAGGAAAAATAACCTGATTATTAGTTGTTTATTCATGTACTGTCTTATAATATGGATCAATTTTTAGGGAATTAGTCCGTATTTCAGTCTACAAAAAAAGGTCACGTGTAAAACACAGTCAAATCTATGGAGGTGACAAGGTGAAAATTAACTTTAATCCATCCTTATTCTAGTGATTATGGGGCCACCGAAAAGCCAAATGCTGGGTTTTTTGCTTAGAGAGGTGATCTATGTGCATGTTGTTCCATTATTTTAACCAAAGAAGGGACAATGTTCTGTTGTACATTAGCATATATATTCGATTCAAACTATGTACAAGTTTTGCACTAGCTTGCATTGATTGCAATATGAAAGTGACTAGTAACATAATGTTACAATTCCAGTGTAAATGCAGCTATATTAGTGTACCAGTGCTTCCTGCTGACAACTTGCCCACTTTCTCATACAAACTTTCCCAATATAAGCAACTCTTTCTTTACTGAGAGAGATGAAGATGTGGAATCCATTTATAGTCAGGCTTTAGTATATGAAATTATGAACAATTTACTAGAAAGCAAGCTAAGGAGTGAATTTCCAGGTCGTTTGCATAATATTAATTGGTAAATGAAAATTCATGTTAAGTTACTTACCTCTGAATGAAAATGGCATTTTCTACTCCAAAAGACATCGTGGGATAGGAGTCTGCCCAGGGCAGTTGCTATAGATTAATTGCTTGTATGTAAATTAATTCACAACAGCATGTTTTGCACACATCTATGCCTCTGCTTTACAGTTTCTTCTGTTAATGTGATAAAATTAAAAGGGAGAAGAGAATCATAGTTACCTAGTTGATATATGTGGGCTTATCAGTATCTGAATTACCTGTTAGCATATCAAGCCCATACTTGGCATTCATGGTACACTAGAAATATTATGATGAGATCTGTGATTCAGAGTCTGATTCCAAAATAAAACATCTTTCAGAAGCGGGATTAGTGGATGTTTGATTGTGCCAGAAAAATAAACAAATGGAGTTGGCATGCAGACACACAGGAGAGATTCTCTACTCTTGTTAATTTTGCTTTTTAAAAAGGTGAATGTGACACAACTCTTTTGCTAAGGAAGTCAGCAATTTATTTATAATCTCTTGAACTTTCACCAGCTTTCCTGATATGGCTTCATATATGAAAGAATTTGCTACATCATGACAGTCATAACTAGGGAGTAATTAGCCTCATGTTTTTTTCTATTCCTGTGTTGAGCTTGTTAGATCTAGGATAATAGATATAATGAGAGCAATCATGGAGTTGTATCTAAGTCTTGAGAGATCTACTGACAGCAGAAACTGCCAGGATATCAGCGCCGCTGAGCTGCTGTGAACCATCACTAAGGCCAGAGTATAAACAGGGTCCGAGCAATTCCTGCCCTAGTACCCAGTGCTGCTCCCAGAGGTTGCCCTCAAGCCAGGCTCTTTCTACTAGCTGCAGGGTTGTGTTCTGGTCTAAGAAAGTGTAACTGCAGGTTTTCTTTTTTTTCTGCCCTTTAATTTCCTCGAGGAAGAGTAGAGAGAGAATATTTCCTAGAAACCAAGATGACCAACAATGTAAATGTCATTGCTTTGAAATCAAATAATTTACTGACTCAGAATTCAATATATGATAGCAGAAAAAAAAAACAAAACAAACCACAAGCCTATATAATTAAGAGGAAACAAGCAATCAAATAAGTAAACACTTGCTAGTCCAAAACATGGATTTCCTCCACAAGATTTAATTTTCCTAACTGTCTCATATTTTATCTTCTCCTTGAGCCATTCACAAGGACTAACATAGTACAGCATAATGATATCTACCTGTATCCTGTAGGTATGTATATGTGTAGATTTCTATCAGAAATACTCATTGTATGTAAATTGGATGTAATTACTTTTTTTGGGTACATGTGGCACTTAAGGGACATTATTTAGTGGTGGACTTGGCAGTGTTAGAATCAACCAAAATGATTTTATGATTCTATATGTTCTAATTTTTCTTTTTTTTTTCCACAACTGTACTAGTTTATCAAGAAAAAAAATACCTGTGTTCAGATACATAATTTTGAAGGTTTCAGCAGAAAAAGAATGCCTTGATTGACTATCTCCAGGCATTTCCATTTTCTTTTATTTTGGGGTAGCTTTAAATAATGTATGACTACCTAAAAAACAGGCCTTTCCATTTTCTCTGTAATAATACTACTCTGACGGCAACTAGGACTATAGAATATATTTTTAAAAACTCAGAATACAGTCTAAACCATGTATATATATGTCTTGTTTTTCATCTTTTGTACAATCAAGATGATAATGACTTCAGCGAGGCAAGATTTTTAAGAAAGGTGATAACAGTTTTTCAATTACCACAAGGCTGAATTTGTAGAAAAAAAAATGAAGATAATAGATATTCTTTAGGTCTGAAATAGAAGTACCAACCTCAAAGCAGTTTTAGGCTGCAAATAACTGCTCCGAGCTTAATTTAAGTATGCTAGTCAATTAGACAATCTGAGAGAAAAATGTGGATGGCACCAGTTAGGAAAAAGGGGATGTTAGAAAAGCATGAGACGATAAGGTCATCAGCTCCTGCGGGATGGAAAAAGAAATTAGTAATTATCACCTATGGAACACTGAGTTATCAGGAAACAGCTTGGGAAAAACTGCAGTGTGCCACAAAACCAATAGCTCAATTAACTCTATGGCTTTTAGTATCTTTGGAGGTCATTAGACTTTGAAAACTCTATTTTGGGAATTCCTGCTACAACAGTGACATCAACAGTTCTACACAAAGTTTTATACAAAGATCCAGTCAATGAGGTTAAGTTTAGATGTCTTTAGATCTCGTATCCATTTAAAATCAATGGGAAGACTCCTAGTCACCCAAACCAGAGGGCTTCATTATGATGACAGTTATTATTGCTACTATTACTGTTATTACTACTATCAATATTACAGAATCACAGAATCATAGGATCATAACAGTTGGAAAAGACTTGTAAGATCATCCAGTTCAAGTGCTAACCCAACACTGCCAGGCCCATCACTAAACTAAACCATATTCCTCAGCACCTCATCTATGCATCTTTTCAGTATCTCTATGGATGATGACTCCACCACCTTGCTGGGCAGCCCATTCCAATGCTTAATAACCCTTTTGGAGAAAAAGTTTTTCTTAATGTCCAATCTAAACCTACCCTGATATAATTTGAGCCCATTTCCTCATGTTCTATATCATTGTTACTAGAGAGATCAGCTGCTACCTCAGTACAACTCCCCATTGAGTCGTTGTAGATAGTGATCATATCTCCTCTCAGCCTTCTCTTCTCCAGACTAAACATCCCCAGCTCCCTCAGCCACTCCTCGTAAGACTTGTTCTCTACACCCTTCACCAGCTTTGCTGCCCATCTCTGGACAAGCTCCAGCACCTCAGTGTCCTTCTTCTAGTGAGGGGCCCAAACCTAGACACAGTATTTGAGGTGCAGCCTCACCACTACTGAGTACAGGGAGACAATCACTTCCTCAGCCTTGCTGGTCACATTGTTTCTGATACAAGCCAGGATGTCATTGGCCTTCTTGGCCACTTGGACACACTGTTGGCTTATGTTCAGATGGCTGTCAATTAACAACCCCAAGGTCCTTTTCTGTGCGACAGCTTTCCAGACACTCTGCCCCAAGCCTACAGCACTGCATGAGGTTGTTGTGGCCAAAGTGCAGGACCTAGCACTTGGCCTTGTTGAACCTCAGCCTGTCCAGGTCTCTCTGAAGAGCCTTGCTACCCTCAAACAGGTCTATGTACCTGCCCAGCTTTGTGTCATCAGCAAACTTACTGAGGGTGCACTCAATCTCCTCATCCAGATCATTGATAAAGATGTTAAACAAAACAGAACTCAACACTGAGTCCTGGGGAACACCACTGGTGACCGGATGCCAACTGGATTTAACTCCATTCACCACGACTCTCTGGGCCCAGCCATCCAGACAGTTTTCCACGCATCTCAGAGTATTTCCATCTAAGCCATGGGCAGCCAGTTTCTCCAGGAGGCTGCTGTGAGAGACTGTGTCAAAGTCCTCACTAAAGTCCAGGAAGACCACATCCACAGCCTTTCCTTCATCCACTAAGCAGGTCTTCTTGTCATAGAAGGAGATCAGAGTGGTCAAACAGGACCTGCCTTCCAAAGAGCCATTGGTTATCCTGCTCAGGATGGCACTCAGAATAATCTGTTCCACAACCTTCCCTGGTATCAAGGTCAGGCTGACAGGCCTGTAGTTCCCAGGATCCTCCTTCTGGCCCTTCTTGTAGATGACGGTCACATTTGCCATCCTCCAGTCCACTGGTAGTGATATTACTATGAATTAGTAATATTATTTTTACTATTTATTACTATCATGTAGATCTTAAGCTAACAATGAGAGAAGTAAGGTCTCTCACTAAGATGAGGCCAGATATTGGTTTGCAGCCTTCTCTAACATACTTAAAACCAGCAAAGGTGATACAAATGCTCTCAGAGTGAATTTATTAAATGAAAGATGTCTTACAATGAATTATGAATTCAAGCCTATGATTACAGTTGTTCATGAGTGCTCTCAATCTAAATAACACTGTTTAAAAACTATAAAAGAAAACAGTCTGCAAACTTTGAGTAGGTCACCTCCCATTGTATCTCTAAAGTGCAGGTAGATTAGCATTCGTTTTTTTCAAATGGCAAACTGAGGAGTCATTAAAACTTCTGATTCCACACAGCTACTAACGATTTCCACAATTTCTGCTCTAGGAGGATCTTCCCTGGAAGAGGTTATAATACTTTAGACTGTTTTCATACCTCTCCAGTACTTCATAATATGAAAGGGAATATAGCCCAAAGCCCTGATCACATCCTAGGTCTTTTCATTGCATGAGATTCTAGTTACTCAAACCTACCACAAAGTCTCTCTCACAAATGCTTCTTGAAGAAAGGTGAATGCCACGTTGGCACATTCTCACATAACGGCTTTCCTTTCCTATCATGAGACAGCAGTTCATACAGGAATAACAGCATTTGGAAGCCAACTAGGAGCATTTGAAACACAGCAAAACTGAGTCACTAAGAAGAAGATGACTTTTAGCCAGAACTTAGATTAAAATGTACTGAAAACAGTGGGAGTTATATTAAAGTGATTGTTTTCACTATGAGACTGAACTTGCTCAAATTTAACCTTATGTGAAGTTATTTTCCTTTCAGCAAGTCACTCAGCTCCCAGGAAGTCAAGCAGATAAAACCAAAATTAGTCAAGTTACAGACCTTTTTGGCTAATTGGGGAATAATGCAAAACCAAGGAATATAGGTGTCTGAAATGTTTTGAAGTTGAGGACTTCAGAAGTGAATCACAACATCTAGATGACTCTTGGCAAGACAATCATCCAATAAAGATCTCCTTTCTCAAATTTTGATGATACTTCACATTTTGCTGGAGGTTAACTTTTTAACATTTTTCACATAAATCTTTCACTTTGTTTGTCACCACTGGCAAGTCATCAGTGTCACAAAGTTGGTGCCTTTCTTTTTTTTTTTTTTTTAACTTCTCTCTTCAGTTCCTTTCCCTTCAGTAGTGCCATTAAATGCTACTGCTATTTCTTATATATCTGAGAAATCCAGGCATTCCTCTCTGTCCCTACCAGGAAAACATGTGTTCCCAGGACATTTTGTTGCTTCGCTGTAGCAGAAGCAGTTCACTTAATAATGGTGTCATTAAACTGAACTCATACTCATTTCTCTCAACAAAATAATTTGATCCAAATTCATCTTTGTCTTCCCTGCCTCCTTCTGTATCTCAGAAGCTGCTGCCTTATATGCTTCTGTCTTTTAATTTTATGTCCATTGCTTTCCTTCCCTCCCAAGGTAATCCTGCAAGGATTCTCAGATTATTGTGTTTTCCCCAGTATGGTTAGTGATATTCCTTGCTCACTTTTTGGGGTGTATCACCCTCTGTGAAGGAAAAAAGTAGTTACAGAAAAGGGAAAAAGAGGAAAATGATTATGGAAAGGCAAAGTGAAAGGGAAGGGGAAGACAAAAGTTTCATATGCCTGTAAGAACATACAAGTATAAATATATAACACATAAAAATATAAACAAATATTCATATACAAATACATTGATGAGTAGATGGGAGAGTTGCTCTGGGAAGCTTTTTGAACTTCAATACTGAATTGGATGTGTCCCTTTACTTCTTCCCTCTCTGATCCTTTGACTCTCCCTTCTGTTTGGACCACTGAGACATGGAATGCCCGTACAATGACAGCAACAAAACATCTTTCCTTTGTCGCATTCACACACTACACTGTTATATAGGAGAGTAATCATAAAAATAATATTTTCAGCCCCAGAGGCAAGCCAGGGAATGATCTTTTTTCCAGATTTTATATAGAGAAGCAGCTTTAACCAGCAAGTATTTCTCCTGTGCCCTCTGAGAATATTTTAGTAGCATAAAAATGCCACAAACTCTGTTGATCAACATACCAGGTGAATTCCGCAGAGTGATATCTATTTTCAGTTGATCTTATCAGGAAGAGCAGAAAGAAAGAAGAGACAAAAGACAAAAACTTTACAAGAAGAAGAAATGTAAGCTGCAATTCTTCGACTTCAGATCTTCTTCAGAGATTTTTTTTCTACGATAGAAAGAGAAACTTCTGTAAGTTGTTAAAATAGAGTGATAAATTCTGTTTCCCAATTTCTGTGAGTTTTACAATTCCCAGTAATAATATATATCAAGTTTACAGTACTTTTCTTCTTCAAAATGTTGAATTAATTCTTATCATTTTTCTCTAGGAAGATTTTCTTCTTGCCTTTGCTTCATCTTCAAGAAAACTTTCAGTTTCTCTGCTTTCTATTAAGAGTCTTATCTTATTCTCATCACAGAAAATGGAAACATTGTGTTTGTGTCACAAATGAAGGAACAGGCACTTGGATTTCTGTTTCTCCTTTGGGAACTTTTTTAGTTAATTCTTTCCTTTTTCTTTTGTGCTTCTGTCATCTCTGTTGTTATATTTTTAACTCCTTTGCTTAGTTTGTTTCAGTATATCTGTTCTGCTCCCTATTCTGCTTATCCCTTTCACCTACATTTTCTTTAGGTATTTCATTAGTGTTAGTTCTCCAAATCTTTCCTATCTCAGTTGTCCTGTTATTTGTTCCTTTTTCCTTCTTTCCTCTGTATTTCCTTCATTGAAGTGGATATTATGGACTCTTGGTCAGAAGTAGGAAAAGCATAATTTTCTGTAGCTTTTTGAGTGAATGGAGTCAGACATGGAAGCGGTCTTCAGGCATGTGAATAAATCTGTCTTTTGCCTATAAACTACACTTACGAGGTATTTTAAAACTATATTTCTGAAAGTTCTGACCTATGTGAAACTCAGTGGTGCAAAGAATTAGCAGATATTAAAAAAAAAAAAAAAAAAAAAAAGCCTAGTAAGGAGGAGAAAGTAAGTACAATGCCAGGGTTTTTGAGAGATGTTGTTGTGTGGGCACTGTTCATTTAGCTGGTTGGATTTGTTTTCTTTACAAAGCCTATTCTTAACAGTTTTGCTGTTGTGACATTATTGCTTCTGTGTTGGCAGTGCAAATTAAAACTGAACATCACATTTCTCACATAACAAAATAAGGTAAAATCACTTGCAGCAATTCAAAAATAAAATGCCATCGCCTTTTTTTTGCTGAGATATGCACAGCCAAAGGAGATTTTCTTGGTTTACTTCCCACATTTCGAGGGCATATATAGTCAGAAGCTGATTTAAAACAACTGGAAAAGATGCTCAATTGCTGTACCAAAGGGCAGGATCAAGCCTTTGATATTTATATCACATTTTCCATATTGCTGTTTCGAATGTCACAGATAGTTAAATAGGATAACTGGGTGCCGTGTTTTCAAAAGACTGCAAATTCCTACCATTTCCCCAAGAAATGCACATTATAAAGAAGATCTCTTAGAAGTTGATATAGGTTTTTATTCTTTTTTCCTGAATGTCTAAAAAGCATCTGGACTTGTTTTTTTAATTATTTTTCTAGACTAGCAGTTATGCTTGTCTCTCTCTTTCCTTTTTGTCTGGGTTTTTGTTGTTGGGTTTTTTTTACATCAATGAGTAATGAGGTATTGTCTTATAGCCTGGGGCAGGTGAGAAGAGATCAGAGTATACTACTACAGGCTCCTCCAACCCTGAGGTCTTTGATACTGTTTGACAGGAGGAAGAGTAAGCTATAAATACAGGTAAGAGCTACTGAAACATGGTAAGCTTCTTCCCAAAAGGCATGTGTAGACAGTTTCAAGCTAGGTCTAACCAGTCTCCAAACAGGATGTAAGTTAGTACCATTCAAAGGAGTAGGTATGAGACTCTACTCCCATTCATTCAGTGAGGTTTGGAAATGAGGCTGGATCTCTGACTATACTTTTGCCTACAGCAAAGCTGTCTCCTCATCACTGGCAATGAATTGTTCAAATAAATATATCTATGTTTATCAAGTCCTATAGCTTCAGGAATGGGGGACAATGATTTATAATATTCTATAATAGGAGAGGAGGTCAATTAGACTGCACTAAGGTGAATGTGGGAAATGGAGGGGTGATAGGCCAACCTAGTAATTAGGTGTGAAATCACCAGAAACTCTCAGACATAACTGGAAACCTGTTAAAGACTAGTACCTAGTGATAGAACAATCTGGAAGAGTGCCATTTGTCTCCAGTTTCTGACAGACACAAGGGTGGAGAAAAAGAAGGGAGCAAAAAGTCGTATTAATCGGCTTCTCAGATTACATTTTCCTGTTTGAAGAGTTTCTTCTTTCTTAAGAGTTGGGAAGCATTTGTAAACAGATTAGTTAAAAAAATAAATTATTCTTATTTATGCAAGGAATCAATAAAAATTCCAAACTTATCCAGTCAGTATTTAAAAATATTATCCAAATAAACAAAGACAGAAATTTTATGAATTTAAAATTCCGTATTGAAATTAATGTAAATCAAACATGAAATACAAAAATAAAATTATATTTTAATTCTGAAATATAATACTCATGCTATTTTTAACTACATTGTTTTGAATTTAGAACTGTATTCATGTGAAATTATATTGATGCATATACAATATAAACAAGTGCTTTATGTGTTGTTTGAAGTTTTTATGTTAGGGTGATGTTGTGGTTTTGCCTAGTCAACAATGAAGCACCACGACAGTCTCTTGCTTGGTGCCCCTCATCCACCCCCACCCTCGTTAGGATGGCAGAGGCCCCAGAAAAATGGAAGGAAATAAAGATAACCAAGATTGTTGTGGCAATTATGGTTCCAGGCAAAACACTCCAGTACTTGACTCAGGAAAGTAAAGTTTACTGCCTACAAGAACCAGAACAGAACAAAAAGCAAAAAGAGATTAAGGAAATTACAACCAGCACTTTAAGATCTTCCCCCTCATCCCTCCTTTCTTCCCGGCCTCAACTCACTGCTCTTGATATCTCTACCTCCTCCCCCCTCAACAGTTCAGGGGGGCAGGGAATGGGGAATGTGATCAGTCTCTCACAGATGGGCTCTGCTGCTTCTCTCTTCTCAGATGAGGACAACTCCTGGCATTCTTCCCTTGCTCTGATACAGAGTCCCTCACACAGGACACGGTCCTTAATGAACATCTCTGGCGTGGGTTCTTCGCCACAGTTACAGCTTCTGCAGATACAGGGTCCCTCCCACGGGACATGGCCTCTTCTGGGCATAATTTTGATGAATCTCTTTGGCATGGATTCTTCCCCACAGTTACAGCTTCTGTGACTATGGGGCCTCTCACATGGGACACGACCTCCTCTGGGCATAGTCACAGCCCCTGATGCTCAGTCTTTTATGAAGTGCAAACAAATCTCTGTTTCACCAGTCCTCTCCCCAGGATGCAGGGGAGTGTCTGCTCCAGCACACCTCCTCCTATATTCCCTCACTGACCTTGGGGTCTGCATGGTCACTTCTCCCTCTCTTCCAACTCCTTGCACCACCACCAGCCGGAAAAGAAGGAAGGGACAGAAGAAAGAAGGAACAGGAAGAACCCTCCTCTTCCAGCTTCTTCCTAAAAAGTGATTGTGGAAGCATCTAATTGACTCAGTCCTAGAAGTGGGGCTTAAAGCTGGGGAAAGTTTTGAGCAACTTCTTAAAGGACCCGTCTTTACAGCCCCTTCCCCCTTACCAGAAACATTTTCATGTCAAACCATGACAGGTGAATTTGCCTCTTTTGGGCCATCTTACAGTTGGCTACCTTGTCTAATGAGACTAGAGAGTGTGGAAAGAAAAACATCAACATAGAACTGAAGTGAAGAGGTAAGTGGAGCTTTGTCTATTGTAATTCTTTACATATTCAATGTGCAGAGAATTACAAAGGACTCACAAGTCTTGCTTGTGGACTGTGAGACCTTACTCTCATCTGTATTGCAACTTTTCACTTATTTATGTACTGGAAAGATTGAGTTCACCATTTCTCAGCAACTGCCTGTTTAGTATCCAGCTCCCACCAGTCAGTGCAGAGGAAAAGTGAAGTGTTAAATTGTAGGGTACTTGGAGTTCTACATGAAGTGTTAGGCTGCTATGTACTTGCAGATCAATGTGGCTTAATAGAAATTGTATACCAAGTCCCTGCACTACTGATATGGATACCATATGTTCATAAGAAACCACTTGGCTTGCATGTACTTTACGCTCTCAATAACTAATCAGAAATTGTCTCTCTTCAAGACGGGATGCATCACAGGGTCAAAGATGCTGAAAGGTAGTAGATGGCCCTCACAAGTCAGTCTCTAAGGTATTAACATTCTCAGCACTTATTTATTTTCAAGTACAACACCCAAAATGAGTAGAAAGCTCTATGCTTCCTTCCAGGAAACTCTCAGCTTTGTAATTTAGCTAGTAAAGGGTGTAATAGAGGTAGATTAGCATTGCATCCTCCATTTTGATCTAGAGCACTCAAGACTATGTCACCAGCAGAGAACTATATTTTTTCCCTTGTTCTCCCTCAC
Source organism: Urocolius indicus (assembly GCA_013401255.1). Lineage (NCBI taxonomy): Eukaryota > Metazoa > Chordata > Aves > Coliiformes > Coliidae > Urocolius > Urocolius indicus. The sequence continues at coordinate 163,991 of WBNH01008188.1, forward strand.
CTTAGACTGTACTTTTTAGATCATTTTTTCAGTGTCATTCATAACTTCAGCTACTTTAATTGCTATTGAAGATGGCAGAGAGTACTGTAGTGTAGAGGTACTGGAAAAAGTCCTATATGTACTCAAGTAGGATGCTTCATGCTTTGAAAAAAAAAAAAAACACTATGATTTTTCCCCATGCAAGAGGTTGACAGGCCAAAGGAATATAAGTACAACCCCTGCAGTCCTTGGTGTAGCCACAAAAGGACCAAATAAGTAAATACCTATCTGTGACAGATGCATTTGACTCCTTAACCAAACTCACTGTAGGTAGGTCAGGCTCCAAATGAGGCAAACATCTGAACCATAGTTAGAACAAGAAGCCTTCCAGAAAACTCCCGAAAGAGGAGAGTGATCAAGTGAGCATTGATGTGTAGGAGCTTCAATCACTGATCATGTGATTAACATGTGAACTGTGGATAGATTTTCCAAGAGTCATTTATCAAGGAACAAGTAAAGTTTTGTGCATAAGGAGTCTGTTCCACACGTGGCCATTTTATGCAATGGGACTATGAGACAACTGCTTTGTCCCATAAATAAGACAGCTTAAGTGAACTTTCTTTGAGCTGTCCCTGTGAGGTAGCACAGCTGCATGGAGGTGATCTCCTCTTGAGCTGGAACAACTCTCAAGGTTGTTGCTTGAACCAGAGCAACCTTTTACTAATAACAAACCATTGGATGAGACCAATTTGTGTTGTCCCTGAATTGCAATTGGATTGTAAGTCAGGTAACTATCCCCTTGAGCTTGCATGTCTATGGAGCTTTGAGATTTCTTACAAGGGGCTAAGAGATCCTTCTTTATCCAAGATTCACAACACATTACTGATAACATGCTGAATTAAAACAACGACCTCATCTGAAACTGATTGGATGTAGCTGCACCTAAGATTCATTAGAAGTTTAAAAGGAAGGAGATCTACTCTGAACCTTGTGACTGAACAGGACACTCCCTTACCTTTTTATATCTCTGGTCTTTGTGTAAATCGTTCTATCACAATTCTAATTCAATTTTCCTTTGTCTGTTTTTACCATGTGTAACTATTGAGTCACACTTCTACAAATTCATGTTAAAATCACTTTTGATTATGTTTGTCTAAATGATCTAAATTACTCATTCACAACACTATTATCTAGAATCCCAATCGTGACAACTACTATCTAGCATAGCTCATACCAAGAGGCACTAAGGAGGTTACTAAAATGCCCTTCCACTTTATTTGCATTGAGAGGAGACAAGGAAGTTTGAAGGCAGCTTTTTGTGTTTCTTATACTACTATATATTTGTTTTTCCAAAGGCTACTGAATTTGTTCAAATGCATTATGCTATGGTCACTAAAACCTATTTGCCATTTTGCTTTGTTTTGGCAACTCAAAGGAATATAAAGAAGCACAAAGCATGCCTGTGCCAAAATATCTGGCAGGTCATTTCTGTGATAACAAAGCTGAAAAGTGTAACTTAAGCTGATGGAGAGATGCATCCAGAACACTTACAGTACATAAAGTGCTCATCTTCTTTCATTTGCTGCAGAATTGCAGATCATATAATGGCAGAGGCTAGGTAGATATGGCATGAAATTAATGTCATTTATCTTTAAATGTCAGGCTAATGCTATACTTGATGCCTACATTTTGACACATTGTGCTACATCACATCATTTTTTAACATTTCTTTAACCTGGAGTATTATGGTGTTTGGAAAACTCAAAGTGAATATGCATACAGAAAGACAAGCCCTCTCCAGGAATATAGACACATATGAAAAGCGATGTGGCAATAATATAATCACCTCATTCACTTCCTATGGACACTTCCAGTAAAGTAGATTATGTCTGAGCTTTTTTATTCCATTTCATTCTTCTTCTTTGTTGCCCTTTTCAGATCCCCTATTTTTCTCTCATGCTTAAAATATCACATGAACAGCACAACTCGTATCGTGAACAACATCTTTCCTTCCTGCTGTCTTTTTTAATATCATTTGATTTAATAATTCCATACAGAGTTCCTTTATCTACTTTACATCCATCTGTAATGAGCTAATTAAAGACATACGAGATCTCTTTATTATGGCATATAGAGACAGTTCTTTTTGCATTACTGACTCACATTACTGCTGTGAGTCAGACTTTTCTTTCCTCCCACAGCCACCTCTTACTGGCTCATAGGGTGGGTTTTTTTGTGATAAGGGGCAGGGAAAGATATTCTGAAGCTAGTTCCCACTTGAGTTCCATCACTATACTACAAGGCTCCCCAAGTTCCCTAGGGAATTTTTGCCTTGTCATATAAAGAACACTAACAGCACTTCCTTGCTTGGTTTAGCTGCCTTGCTTCCAAAAAAGAGAAACCATCTGCTGCTCTGCTGAGCATGAGTCTGATGTATTTGATTTCTGAAGAAGCAGAAATGGGATTTCAGCCTTCATTACAGCAACAAGCCTTAGTGCCGGCCATTTTTTCTTTCTGCAAAGGAGTACAAGTGACAGCTTTCTGCTTATCCTCTCTCTCATTCATCTGAAAAAAATCTCTCTCGTCAACTGAAAGTAGTGAGTGGCAGATGTTTGTGGCCAAACTCTTAACTTGAAGGCACCAGGGGTTTGTGTTGTACTGTTATAATAACTCATTTTTTCCCCCTGAATTTGCCAAGCGTTTTCTCCTAAAGTGAACTGAAAACCTTTCTTTTTTTTTTTTTTTTTTGTTGGAGCAGAGCAGCTTCCTGGTGGGATGCAAGGGAAGTTCAGATCTTTTCTGGGATACAAACAGTATGCTGGTGGGTGTCCTTCTTCTCAAGTTTCAGGCTGAAGAAAAGATCCAAAATTTGTGTAGCTTCTCATTTCAGTCCACAGTCTGCTTGAGATCCAGGCATGATCTCCATCTGGACCTTTAAATATTCTGTGTCTTTTTGGGCTCTGGAGATACTTGCATAGATCATGCAGCTCAGTTTTGCTAGGATAATTTAAAAATTATGTTAAACTCTGCCTGAACAGTATGATTTTCCCTAGTCAGTTTATAAAAAGATGAAGCTGACAAAAGGTGATATTGGATTAGTGTTTTCCATCTCCATTTTCCCTTTCTGTCTTCAAAAGCTCTATGTGCTTCATACTTCTTAGAAAGTTAAAGCTGAGGAAGGGAAGAAGAGCTGAGGAGATTAGGTGGCAGTAGGAGAGAGAAAAAGGCTGACAAGGGAGAATTAGGTCTTTAAATTATCCAGACAATAATTGATGAGACGAATTGATAAGACAATTGTCTAGACAATAATAGGTGAGTAGGGAAAGCAGACATATCAAATGCTATAAACATCCACAACTGATGTTTCATTTAGGAAAGGCTCATACTTGGGATAGTGGCTGAGCCCTGGGAATCTCCACTAGTGGAAAAGACATATACCCGAAAGACAGGTTACATAAAAAAAGCTGCTACTGGAATCCACATACTTAATTATAAATTTAAGTCTCAGTGGGACTTGACTCTAAGATGTTGGCAGGTCTGTAGTGATTCTTTCAAGATCAAATTCACACAAGAACCATGGTCACAAGTAGGCTGTATCTTTGCCTATTGCCTTGAGAAGTAATTAATACTCTTTGTCACTGGAAAATTACATGTTGCAAGAGCTATACTTCAGTAAGCCTGGATAATTCAATTAAATTTTATGTAATTCTTCAACATCTACTCGAGAAGTCTCAAATTTGCAACAAACTAGAGCAGGAGAAAATGTAACACAATGCCATCGATATCACGTATACTTATCACTAGATCAAGACTAACCAGGAAGTTTCAAACAGTAATTTCACTAAAAATATCTGTTTGCAAAGGCAGTTTATCAGTGTACTCTTGAAATTGCACTGTAAGTTGACAATGCCTGATTGTACAGTAATTTTTACTCTAAGTAGAAGTACAGAGGTTGTTGGTTTCTGAGATGGTGGGACATAGAATTTTTCTTTTGCACACACACTGTCACTAAGAGAGGACTAGTCAAGAAATTAGTAACTGTTTACCTCTTGAACAAATTATTCTGCCAGAAGTGGGAGAAAGGTAGATTTGTCCAGATCCCTTCCTTCCATCTCCCCTTGAAAGCAAAAGGTCCCCCAATCAAACTTTCAAGTTGTTCCTTTGACCACAGCAACTTGGGAGAGCTATTAGAACAGAACAATTCTAGTCAGCTCTTAACTTGCACACTGTAGTCTTTGTATCACCAGGAAGATATTTTATCCTGTGCACAAGTTTAGCATGTGATGATCAAACTAATCAGCCTATAGGCAGTCACTTGTAGTATGGCTACATTAAATCATTTTCTGGTCCCTGCTTTCAGCATTTTAGTTGTAGTTCAACTGTCATTGATTGCAGCTATTCTAAAAGCATCTTCCCTATTCGTTCCTGAGACAGTTGTATAACTATGTGTGTTCTGAAGCACTAGTGCATTTCATATCCTCTTTGTACCTCTAGAGAAGGAAACTTTTTCCCTCAGTAGCCTGAGTATAACATTATAACATCTGTTGGTTCAATAACAAGAACTGTATTATGTACTATATCAATGGCTATAAGATAAGAAATGGGAAAATATGAAAAACAGTAAACCTTTACATCTGCTAACACTGGTTTCCCAGGTTACCTTAAATCACATGTTGCTACATATGGACAACCAGCATTGTAACTAGAAGAGAATTGCCTAAAATCAATAATTTAATTGGAGAAATAAATTTTGTTCTTAAAACAATTCTTCTGTCACATCAAAACCAGAGGATCTTCAAAACTCCGTAATAGAAAAGTAGCAGTAAAAATGGCATTGTAGGAAATCATTTATTCTCCCACCATGATTTCTGTGCTGCATTTTCATATTTCACTAGTGAAAACTATAAGACAGAGTGTTTAGTTGTATAAGATGGTACATGAAAGCCTCTATGAAAATTTCATGATCATGTTTGCTATGTTTGAGTGGTAAATGAGTTTAAGAAGACATATAAAATTGATGGAAGTTTTAAACTAGTATAACTTGATTAAATTTGTCATGTCGTTTATGAGATTATGCTGAGAGGTAATGTAGTAAGAAATCAATTTATGATCAGATGATTTGTACACTCTTATTGTTGATTTTTGTACTGTTACTTAATTGAATCCCCATTTGGTTTGCAGACTGCAACAAACTACAACAAACAGACTGCAACAAACTTCTAGTTGTGTTTATACACATAGTTACGTCTCTGGCATTATTATAAACAAATCATATATAGGATTACCTATCTCCTAAAATTTTCCTAACAAAAAAACTAGGCCTGAATTAATAACATAGATAAGAAACTTCCAATTGAATTCTGCAACGCCTTCAAGGATGTCATTGCAGTGTTGTGGCAGTTGGGCTGGGATGTCCATTAGATTTTCTTTTCTTAGGTTAATGCATTAAACAAAGCACGTATCAAAGGATGGAACCTGTCTATGCCTCACTGAGCTCATTAGAAATATACCAATATGAGTCATGAAAATAGTGTTATATTCAGCAACACATATCTTGAGGAAACCCCAAAGTGTGCTTGATGTTTACAATGAGATTTTTTTCTGCTACCTGAGCTAAACTAATATAAAACTGAATATACTGAAATATAGAAATAGCCTCATCGTGCTTGCTGTAATCATGCTTTCTGAACTTCACAGGTGGTTTCTGAATGTTCTTGTGTTACGCTGGAAATTATTTAATGGCCTTTCTTTCTGGTCTTAAAAATCAATTAAATGTTAGAATTGCTGTTTGGGTAAAATAACCAACTTCAAGAAGCTGATTCTACTGTCACATTATTTTACGCCTGTTGATATATTGATACAGGTACATATTTAAAATGCTGATATCTTTGATTGCTAATATATTTCTGTTTATAATTTTTTCTATATATAAATATAAAACTTAAAATACTATGTATAAATATTATCTATATAAATAAAATATATTTTAAAGGCAGACAGATACACATCAGTGTCTGTTCACATTAGATCATTTGGAAACAATGCATCCTTTTCCTGACCCTTATTTCTAGAATACAGTATGCTCAATTTACTTACTGAAATGTCTGATTCTGACATAGAGTGGTAACATAGTTGTTCTGCAAAGTGATGGTTTAAAAATCTCGTTTGAAATGCAGAAAATAATATAGCTCCAGATAAGTGCTTTCTTGCCGACTCTAAGGAGTTATTTCAATGAGTGACAGTTCTTTCAATTCGGCGTCCATCTCAAAAATTCCCCAGAAAACTGATTGTAGCTAAAAATATCATATAATAATTCCAGCAAGCAAAAAAATATGGAAGAATGTCCTGAAGAGCTCATCTTTTAAAAAAATAGTTTTTCATGAGATTCAGACCTGTAAACAGGGACCGAGATTTCCAGGGTTTTTTTCCCTAGCAATGAAAGCTTAAGAAAGAGAGAAGCACATTCCTAGATTGCTGTTTTCAAATACTGGTTCTCAAAATTTAATTTTAGACGTATAAAACATGAGTGAAAAAAAAAAAAAAAAACATGGATGGCTGTCCACCAATGCATTGATATAATCCCTGATGATGGTGAATGGGACCTCTGTTTTTCTTGCCTTATTTCTGAAGACTTTGCATAGGCACTGTGTTCTGACTTTTATAATCTCCAGGACAGAAGGGCTTACCATCTGAGGTCACATGTAATGTGGATAAGCCACTGAATTGGGCCAAGAGATCACCAGAAAAACATATGAGTGGAGAGAGGCAGCCCAGGCAGTGATTGGACAAGCAGAAGGACAGAAATTAATAGTTACATGGTCTCTGGATCCAAAGGAATTGAGAGAGAATGTTGAGACAGTCCAAAAGTGAAGGTGTTTTGAGCAATGAGATTGTAAGGTGGCAGGGAGTGCTGAGTGAGAGATCAAAGACATTTGGGGTAGTACACAGCATCTGTCCGTCTTTGTCTGTTCCTAACAAGTGAGGCTTTCAAACAGGAACATTAGTATCAAGTGAGCACATGTACCTACCCACTAATAGCATACTAGCTAGTCCTTTCTCCTTTCCTCAGTCTCATAAAATCTTGACTGCTTTGCTTTTGTGTTCTACTCTGGGAAACAATGCAGCACAGGGAAAGGCTCTGCAGCATGAAGCCTGCAGCCAAGAGCCTTGGCTCAGGGTCCCTGCACTGGCATCGCATTGCTGTGTCTTCCAGGCAGTATCATCCCTGAAAAAGGCTGTAGCTCTGCTGCTGGATTGTAGCAGCCCAAGAGAGGAACTAAGTCCTGGTTATTTCCCTTCAGAGGAAGGGCCTAGGTAGTATGTGAGGGGAGCTGTGGTTGTGATCCCTGCTTTATGTGTGTATTTTGCTGTAGATAGGAGTCCCAGCACTGTGCAGTCTCTGATGCACCCTTGAGATGATGCCTTGAGGTGACACCTGAGGCAGGACATGTATCTCTGAGTGTCTGTTGAAAGAGCTTGATGTCACTAGATGCAAAGGGCAAAATTTTCAGGGTAGCCCAATCAAACCTGAGCTTTGCTAACCAGCTTGACACTGTTGTAGGAGTTTGCTACAGACCACCTGACAAGGAGGAGGATGCAGATGAGGCCTCCTACAAACAGCTGAGAGCTGCCTCACAGTCACAATCCCTGGATCTCATGGGCGACTTCAACCACCCTGATTATTTGCTGGGAAAGCCACACAGCCAAGCACAAGAAGTCCAGGAGGTTCCTACAGATTGTTGATGACAACTTCCTGTCACGGTTGATTGAGGAACCAACGAGGAGGAGTGTGCTGCTGGACCTGGTGCTGACAAATAAGGAGGGTCTGATTGGGGATGTGAAGGTTGGAGGCAACCTCGGCTGCAGCAATCATCAGATAATAGAGTTCAAGATCCTGTGTGGAAGAGGCAGGACATAAAGCAGGACTGTGACTCTGGATTTCAGGCGAGCCGACTTTGGCGTCTTCATAAATCTGCTTGGAGAGATCTCATGGGATCCTAGATGGTAGAAGTTCTCAAGAGAGCTCATTTGTCTTCAAGCGCCACTTCCTCCAAGCCCAGGATGTGTCCCCACCTGTAGGAAAGCAGGAAAAGGAGGCAGGAGGCCTCCATGGATGAACAAAGATCTACTGGGACAACTCAGGCAGAAAGCAGTCATCTATGAGAGGTGGAAACAGGGGCTGACTTCTTGGGAAGAGTATAGGAACATTGCCAGAGCATGCAGAGGTGCAACTAGGAAGGCTAGAGTCTTTCTACAATTAAATCTCGCCAGGAAAGTTAAGGAAAACAAGAAGAGGTTTTTCAGGTATATTGGCAGTAAAAGGAAGATGAGGGGTAATGTGGGCCTGCTACTAAACACAGAGAGTGCCTTCGTGACCAAGGATGCAGAGGAGGTCGAACTACTGAACGCCTTATTGCTTCACTCTTTGTGGTCAAGGCAGGCCCTGAGGAAACCCAGTCCAGCAAGGATAGTAGGATGACCTGGACAGCAGAGGACTTGCCCTGGATGGAAGAGGAAGAGTTTAAAGACTTTTTGGCCAAGCTTAACAATCATATGTCAATGGGTCCTGATGGGATGCATGCAAGAGTGCTGAGGGAGCTGGCTGATCACTAAGCCACTCTCCATCATTTTTGAAAAATCACGGACAACAGGTAAGGTGCCTGAGGACTGGAGAAAGACCAATGTCACTCCAATCTTCAAAAAGAACAAGAAAGATGACCTGGGAAGCTACAGACTGGTCATCTTGGTAGTCCTGGTGGACAATAAACTGAACATGAGCCAGCAATGTGCCCTCATGGCCAAGAAGGCCAATGGCATCCTGGGATGCATCAAGAAGAGTGTGTCCAGCAGGTCAAAGGAGGTTCTGCTCCTCCTCTACTCTGCCTTGGTGAGACCTCATCTGGAGTCCTTTGTCCAGTTCTGGGCTCCCCAGCTCAAGAGGGACAGGAAACTTATGGAGAGAGTCCAGCACAGGGCCACCAAGATGATCAGGGGACTGGAACATCTTTCATATGAGGAAAGGCTGCAGGAACTGAGGCTGTTTAGTCTAGAGAAGAGACTGAGGGAGGGATCTCATTAATATTTACAAATATCTAAATGGTGGATGTCAGGGAATTGGGGCATCCCTTTTTTTCTATTGTAACTAGTAACAAGAGAAGGGGTAATGGGAAGAAGTTGGAACACAATAAGTTCCATTTAAACGTAAGGAAAAATTATTTTACTGTGAGGGTGATGGAGCATTAGCACAGGACACCCAGGGAGGTCTCTTTCTCTGATCTAGATTGATTTGCTTTGGCAGAGGTGTTGGACTAGATGATCTCTAAAGGTCTCTTCCAATCCCTACCATTCTATGATTCTTATTAAAGGGAGTATTAAAACTTCATACAAAAAGCAAATAAAAATAATCCCTAACATCAATAGTTTATAATCCCTTCCAACCCCTATGATTCTATGAGTCTATGAGTCTATGAGTCTATGAGTCTATGATTCTGATTCTATGATTCTGTGACCAGCTAGTTCAGTTACAAAGCATACATGACCAATGTGCATATAACCTAAAAGTGTCTGCCAGTAAATTCCCCATTTTACCTTTAAAAAATTTGAGAGAGAGAGGGAGGATTTCTGCATTGTTTTCCTGAGGCAGAAACATTGCAACAGCCCATCAACTATGGTGAGGTGAACTAACTTTCACCTCAGAGGGTCTTTGTTAAACCCAGCTTTTTTTCCCCATAGCTATAGAGAAGACATCAAATTTGATCCATCTCCACGTTAAGTTATGCTAGTATAATTGCATTTCTTCCTGTGAATTTACATAAATGCAAATTAAGCCCACTCTATCTTGCATCCAAGTAATGAGATTTTTCAAGTTCTGTAAGGCATCATCTCTACCCCTTTAATGAGTTAATTCTCTTCACTTTCTAATTTAGCTATAAGTAGTAGGAATAAAGCAAGGTGAAATGTGGTAAGTTATCATTTAGAGTACCATATTTCATTTTTCCACCTATGTTTATAGCTCCTAAGGTTCATCTTAAGGATCAGAGAATACAAAATAAAGCTCAGTCGAGTTTTAGTGTTTTTTACATCAGAAAGACTAGCATTTTTTCAATGCTTCTGCTCTAAATTCCAAGTTCTCTCTTCTCAACAAAGACCCATTTTCACTCAAAAGGTTTTTGTGAATCTCAACAAAACAACTGTAATGATTTCATTTGCAATGAAACCTAAGAAACAAGCATATTTCACATAATTTGGAGTATTTCTGGGAACATTTTGTTCAGTTTAACTGCAAGCCAAGCAAGTAATTAACAACAGAAGGACTTGATTGTAGTGTGCATGAGATGGTGTTAGCCCCAGAATCTTTTCAGAGATGAGTTTTGCTATATCGTCTTTTTGTGTGTGTCTCTTATCAGTAAGGCTTTCACTGAACCAGTCCTTTGCATTCAACCAACTACTCTGACTTCTACAGGTAAAAACACAAGTATTTGAGGTAAGTCTGGAAAATTTCATTCTATGTACTATCCACAGTTTCAGAAATCCTGCTACATGAAATCAACATCCCTCTTTTTCCCAGGGAGTCAAAACATCAAGCTTGGCGGTCACTTCAGCTGCTGTCATATGTTTGCAGTAGTATCACTTTCTTTCATGTTAGGTCCTGAAATGAAAACTCAGACTCTCTTATTCAGTTTCTCTTGCAATCATGTAAGTCATGCTATACATTTAATAATGAATGTGTATATTTAATTGAATGTAGATTATGATTTTTAGGTAGGCTTTCCACAATCCACTCCTAGAGCAGCTCAAGCCTTCATGTGCTACAGCTGCATTTAAAAAGTGGATAATCTCATGAACAATGTTTGCAGTTACACATGATAAGCTGGATAATCAAACTTTATGTGACAGAGGATAAAGTAAATCACATTAGGTTCAAGTAAGAATTTATAAGCCATGGACAGTATTGAAAAACATGACCAGGTACATTATATTACTTTAAATATTGCCTTTTGCTGAAATATCAATGGTCATTGGCAGAGCTTGAAACAGCATTCATCTGACCAAGCTCAACATTCTGCTCTGAGAACCAAGATATCAGCCAGCTTTAATTACACACTACTTTGGATGAATTCCAGTGTCAGGGTCTAACAATAACAATAAAGGTATTTAGGAAAAGACACATGAGTGCAACTGTTGCAAGGCACATGACTCCTTTAATTCAGAGACATTGTTAGTGTGGACAACATCATTAAATAGCTTATCACAGTCTAAAATATTCTCTGCAAGCAGATGGTCAACAATTGCATGCTTTTATTTAGGTTTTGATTTACATACTGGTCTGAAAAGATTTTAGTTCATTTCATTTTATGTGGAAATTAAGAAGACAGATTGTTAGTTGCATTCTTGTATAGATAATCTCATATGCTGAATTATCTCAGTAGGATATGTTTTATTAATGCACATGTTTTACTTTGAACATATTTTAATTTACATTTGTGGCAAGAGGTTTCAGTCTGTCTTCTGCACTCTGCCTACCATTTTCATCCTTTAATAGGAGATGAAAGAATGTTTAGTCTGGTTCTGACTTTAATAGGTATTTCTGAACGAAGTTTTCTGTCCGCATCCTGAATGCACTAACTAGTCTTGATGACCCAGCCTAGCTTCACCAGTAGCCTCCTTTCACATGCCCTTATACTGTTTGCTCAGGAGTACCTCTAAGCTCAAGTCTTTCCCTGATCCTGACCTGAGCTATGTCACCATCAGCCCTGTAACCTACCCAGTCCCTTGCCTGTCCTTGCCTCACTTGTTCTGGCCACCCACCCTAGCTCAACTCTGCTCACCATCCCCAGTGGGATAGGGCCACTACAGGACATTCCTGCCCTAATACCCTGCCACAGCCTGTGCTATCCATGCTGCTCCCTGATGGTCCTTGAGACATGGAGGTTTTTAAAAGTTTAAACTTTTCATGTGAATATTACAAATGTGATGAATGTTTGTCAGGGAGTTCCAGCATTGCTGACAACTGCTTCTTATTCATGTAAAAGGCTGGGACTGGGAATTTCCCTCTCTTTCTGGTCTAAAATACTGATTTGATGTGAATAGGTGACAGCTTTGTTCAATTCCAATAACTAATTAACTATTTAGGCAGCATGAAAAAGTACTCAAGGGATTCTGCTGCCTTCCTGTGCAAGTGGATCTTTCCTCTATCCTTTAGTGACAAGGGATCCGGATGAGCACAAAATCCCAGAACCCAGGAACAGGACTGGGACAATATCTCAGTAAGAGGTAACATTGTCTGATAGTACCAAGAAACGCCCCTCTGTCTGTCAGAAGGTCAGAGATTTCATCTCAGCTTGGGATGGTGGCTTCTAAGTGGAATGAGATGCCCTCTTTTAGAGAGCTTGTGCTTGGTCTTTCTGTAGCATTAGACACCCTCTGCCTCCACACAGTCGCAAGCACATGATGTCTTGAAGCAGTCTCTAAAGAGACTGCTGAAGTAGAAAAGCATATCTGCAATTCAAATGTTAGAGTAAGATGGCCAGCTGTCCTGCCTGATGTGATGATCTCTTCCTTTTTGAAATCAGGTGTCCTGTTGTTTTGGTGAATGAAATACGGGATACCATTTTTCTTGCATTGTGGCTTTAAGATGACTATTTAAAATTGACTGTTTCGTGATGCAGATGTGAGGTGTTCCCAATTACCATGAAGAAGCTTGCTGAACATTTTTATTTTAGCATTAGAAAAAAAGGAGCTAGCAATTATCTTGATTATTTTGGCATGATACCAGAATCTACAGATTTAAAAAGCAGGATGATTGGGTTTTATGCTTCTATTTCAATTGGGAGTATTATAGTGAAGGTTTTGCTTTGTTTCATTTGCTCTTTCTTCTGTAGCTCTTTGTAAGTTGTTTTGAGGGAGTAGGCCTTACTTGGACTCCTAGTTGTACATTTGTAAGTTTATTATAACTTTTTCAGTACAACACAGATAAAATTTTATGTGATAATGCACTGAATTCTTAATCATTGAACTTTTGTTTTGGTAGTTTTCAGACTTAAATGAAATAGGACTATTTTTTAATAGGGAAGTCACTTGGATATAATGCAACATAAATAAACTCAGCAGCCACCATATAATTAATGTTACTTAAAAAATAATTGATTGGGTGGATTGTTTGTTATAGTGGGCTTGTGCACAAATCCACTACATTTCTTTTTGACTCTCTTAAAGGAAATAAAACCAGTAGTTGGTATACCCTGAAGGGTAGATGAACTTGCTCACATAGAAACAATTCTAGATGCTGCAGAGTGTGGCAGGAGAAAAAAATCTCAGCAAGGAGCAAATAAACTAGGGCTCAAGGTCAAATTTCTCTAGGCATGAGAGGAAGTTTTGTATATAGAGCCTCTTGAAATTCGGCGAGACGATGATCAGACTGAAAATCAGACCAGAAGAAAGGACACAATGGGTAGAGGTAGAATGATGTTTGAGACATTTCTCACTGCTTTTTCTTGCCACTTATTTTCAGTTTTCTCTGTTCAGAAAGCTGATAATTCTAGTTTAAGCAAAAATGAAAATACTGTATTTCCTTAAAACATAAGATAGATCCTTGTAATGGAAAGGTCTACATGGACTCATTTCAAAAATGGCTTACACAATAAGGAAAAGATTTTACCTGCATCAGAAGAGGGGTGAAAGACCTTAGTAAATGGTAGTTGTAAGCATGCTTATTCTGTATGCTACACAAGAAGCTTGGAGTGATTTGGATTATGAAATACACTCAGCTTCTAGACATTGCTTCAACTCATGTTTAGATATATTAGCATCATTTTACCTACACGGGTGCTATACTCCTGGGAGGGAGGGATATTTGCTTGGGTTTTTTACGCTTAAGGTTTAAGCTATGAGAATGCAGAAGGTATGCTGCAGGAATTTGGAAATAAGGGTATTTGACAAATTTTGTTCCCATCTTTTAAGATTATAGTCTCAATCCAGCTTTCCGAAGGTCAGGAAGAAAGAACACAGAAGGCATATTGGCAAAACCAATCAAGAACGTGAAAGTTAGTGTCTTGGTATAGATTGTTTTACCAGAACTGCCAGAAGAACTAGGATAAGTTCTTTCAATCCAACATCTCTCTCCCCGCTCTGAACTTGCAGTCTGTTTTAGCTGGAAGCTGCTCTCCCCTAGCCAGGTACAATCTCCTGTTGCATGCTGTCTTTGTTTAGTCCCAGCCAGCAAATGAGCACCACATAGCAGCTCACTGACTTCCTCTACCCTCACCTCCCATTAGGATGGGGAAGAGAATCGAGAAAAAAAGAAAACTCAGGTTGAAATAAGAGCAGTTCACTAATTAAAATATGATAAAATAAAACAATAATGATAATAAAACTATATCATCATAAAATAATTAAATATATAATAATAAAAATAATA
>WBNH01008189.1:0-122269 GCA_013401255.1 Urocolius indicus
CCGAGCGCCGATCCCTACAGGAAAACTAAGTTTAAAAAAAAGTCTCAGTCAGTGCTGAACACTATAGTGAATTACACAAAGTTTAATTGTGGATAGTGATGTGAGCCATTTCTCTATTGTGTAGTTTCAAGTTTCACATGAGAAGAAAAATACAGGTCATCTGAAAAAATCAAGCTCTAACTGAGAAGTTAGAGTTCATTCCTTATTTTCCATTGTTCTCTTCTTTTCCTTGGGGATGAAGATTGGAGAGTTATCTGTAGGGTGTGCATGGTTATGAAATCAATAATCTAGAAACTTGAAGGAAAGAAGTTTCTGTGTCCAGTAATTTTTCAAGAAAACAAATTACTGATGCACTGAAATTTGGCACCTGGGATATCCACCACCTGATATAAGGTGATAATATTTTAAGAAGACAGCTATTTTCAATTTCATTTAAGCAAAGCAGTAGTTTTAACCTGAGATGGGATCCTTTTCCCTCCCCTACCACCATTCCATCTTATTCAGCTCTAACCAGTTTTGACCTATGCCACTCCAAGTAGAAGAAAACTTAATCACCATTAACTGCAGGTCTGTATGTTGGTCAGGAGAGTTATCCTTTTAGCTATGGAAACGTAGCTAGATGGCTGAGTCTTCCATGAGAGAAAAGCTGGTTCTGTGTGCAACTAGTTGGCTAGGTTTCAGTATAAATCCAGAGTTTTCCTTAGGCATTAGTATGTATTGCCAAGATAAAAAAAATTACAAGGGAAGCTAAATAACTATGTCTGTAATTCCAAGTATTATGAGCCATAGTTGTTGCAATAGTATCAAGAGAATATACGTGGTGAGGGACTGTTTTTCATGTTAATCACATGGGGATGCTTAAGTTTTCAAGAATAATATTTTCTGTGTAATTTCTGCCGTAAAGTAGAACCCAAAACTTTACCAAATTGATGTCCATTACAGCACATCAGATGCTACCCTCACAAAATATACAACATAGTTGAAATACCATAGTTCAGAAAGTTTATCATCCCTGCTGTACTAGCTTTATTGTCTACAATGACTGATTCTGAACCTCCATTTTTTTCATGTCAGATCAGGCCACTAGCTTTTCTAAATAACCTTAATCATAGAGCAGAATTTAAACCTGTTCCTGGTTAGTAGAGAATGGCAGCATTTGTTCCCATTTACAGGCCTAAAATTTCAGTGTGTCTCGGTGTTGGGTACCCAAAGAAGACAAAAGCAGTGCTACGCACAGGAGTGTAGCAGAGCAGGGAAAAGTATGTTCCCACTTGAGAATACCTCAGATTCTGCCACAGCAACTTCCCTAGTGATTAGCCTGCCAAAGACTAATAACAGTTGTTAGAAGGGACTCTTGGAATATTGTGTCATGTGTTAAAGGTCTGATCCAACCAGACACCCTGTATCCTTGTGTCTTTTTGAACTCGATGTGAAGGGGCACCGCTAATTGTATCTCCAGTGTGTTCATAGACTGAACACATGACAATATGGTTTGCAAATTACTATTACTATAAGCAATGATTAAACCAGTGTTGGAAATTACTAGGCCAATGCTTTGTTAAAACTCAGTCTGCATGACAACACTGGGGCTATGATGGGTCATAAAAAAAATCTGCAAATGATAACTCTACAAAGCAATGCTCGTCACATCTGTGTGGTGCAGTTACTTACCTAGCTTCCAGCAGTGATCTTACAATTAGCCAGAACAGGCAGATATTGGCTAAAGCTGTTAAAAAAGAATTGCCCCTTGGCCATGTTTCTGTAAATACCGTTTTTCCAGACCATTGAGCCATACCTTTACTTATGTTGAGCAATCGGATTTTCATTTTTGGTGGAGCACTTTCACTGAAGTACTACTCCATTGGAGCTGATGGCAAAACTCTCACTGGCTCCAATGAAATCAGGATTTAAGCCTAAACTGCATTTTAATTCTCATTTGCTCCCCTACAACTACAGTTCAGCATTTGAAAGTAAGGCTAACTGAAAGCTCCCTGCCAAGGCTGTGGAAGAGTGATTTTCACTGTAAGTAAAAAATAAGCATAGAAGCCTTGGACTTATGTGTATTATTTGATAACAAACAGGTGTATTTTGATGAACTTGAGAATATGGTATGCACACATTTACAGTGTTTAGTATCTTTAATTGGCATTTCTAAAACCAGTTTTATATCCAGTTATTTCTTTAAAATTATTTGTTAAAAGTATTTTACATAGCTCTACTGTACAGTGCTAATGTGATCTTCATTTCTGTGTTTGCTCTCGTCACTGAGGATCTTCATTACTAGCACATGGAGATTTGGTGGTAAGTCTGCAAATTCTGCTGTTTTTCACTTCTTTATCAGCAGCAGGCTCACTGTACCTTCTTAAAGACCTGCTTACACTTGACTCCACATACTCTGATTTCCTATGAAAAGAAAATAATTTTAAAAACACAACTTTTTCATGAGACACATGCATTTGAATCCACAATTTTCTATCAACCTAGTTTGTGTAGCTTGTGCATATTTTAGCCTATTTTTAATCCTTGAAGAAACCAATTGGTTTGGGCTTGGCTTCTGGTGAAAAGTGAAATAAGTTATTTTGGGAGGGGCTGAATATGTTCCTGGTGCCTTATTCTCTATAAGCAACTTCTTAAGTTTTTGAAAGGGGAATCTCAGTTTTGAAGAGATTGGCACATCACTCCAAGTCACTTAAGTGATTTGTGGATGGATTTGAATAACCAGTTCTAAATCTGTATGTTGATGACTGCTAGTTGAAACGTAAAAATCCAGAAATCAGCTGAAAACAAACTCTAGCAACATGATGATCGTGGCTAGCAAGAGATAGGTAGATGTGTACAGAAGATTTTATCTAAGTCTATAAACCCCAGAGCAGCAGTGAGTTTTGACTGAACTTGAACAGGCAGGATGCCTACTGCTGTCTACTGTACCTTTATGTTCCATAAGAGCTTCTCAAACCTTCCTACTTGCTAGTCACTGGATTACAATGGGCTGGTGCAATGACATTTACATCTAGGCATTGATTTTTCAGGCCTACTGTTGTTTACCTAATCTCATTAAAGATCTGGTTTTATTGAAGCATCTTTCTTATGAGGAAAGGCTACAAGAAATGGAGCAGTTTAGTTTAGAGGAGAATGAGGGTGTATCTCATTAATATTTACAAATATCTAAATGGTGGATGTCAGGAGGTTGGGGCAGCCCTTTTTTTTATTATTGCGTCCAGCAACAGGACAAAGGGTAACAGAAAAAAGCTGGTACATAAAAAGTTTCAATTAAACATAAGGAAAAAGTGTTTCTACAGTGAGGGAGCCCTGCCCCAGGCTGCCCAGGCAGGGTGTGGAGTCTCCTTTCCTGGAGGTTTTCAAGAGCTGCCTGGACATGTTCCTGTGACCTGATCAAGGCAGACCTGCTACTGCAGGGGGATTGGACTAAATGATCTCTAAATGATCTTCTAACCCTACCATTCTGTGATTACTGAAACTATTTCAGTTAGACCTAAAATGAGCACACAGTATGTGTGGGGATGTATAGAGGTGTTGACTGGTTTTGGTAGAAGAAGAAAAAGGAGTGGAACTTAAGGGACATAAAGACAAAGGTTATGACTGAGCAGAAGGGATGCACTTGCTATTAAAAGACAAGACTTTTATTAAGAGCTGTCAGAATATTTTGAGGAAACAGAAGGCAAAGTTTGCTGGGAAGTTATGCACATTTTCTTATGAGGGACTTTGATAAAATAACATGTTAAAAAAAACTTACACTGTGTCAATAGCTTTATTGACATCTGTTGATAGTCCCTGGTAAGTGAAAGTGCTTCATGATGAATTGATGAAAAAAGCAAATGGATACAGTGATTTCAGTTAGGATCTAACTGAAGTTTTGTTCACCTGGTAACCTGAAAGAAGGAGTGTGCAACAAGAACTAAGAGATCTGCTGACAATGACAAAAACCTACAGAGCAGAAGCAATCAATAAAATAGAAAAGGGCAATAAAACTCAAAAGGAAATTGAGAATGGTCAAGTAAGTTACTCACATAAAATAGAATCCAAGAAGGAAAAAGAACTACAATGGACATACCACAGAATGAAATGGAGAAAATAGGAGACGATAAACTACTAAAGGATGTGGTACCATTCTCTACAGAACTGTGGAAAGTATTAAATTAACACTTGGCTCGTTGTGTAAAGTTCAACAGGATCATAAAGCTATTGAAGTATCAATTTTTTAGAGCTAACTGCCTGTTGTATCACATGCCTTACAAGAGTACAGAGCCTAGTAATCTTAGCTGGTCAAAACCAAGATACTAAATGGGATTTTTTTTTTTTACTATGTGTTTAATGGAGAGAGTTACATTAACAAGGATTCAGAGAAATAAAGAGGACATCTTTTCCAGTTCATGAAATATAAGAAGTGATAAAACTGACATATTGGTGACTGGCCTCTAAAATACTTGGTTACTTCCTTCGTATGAAATAATTTTGTTCTAACTGTTGTGTACATGAAAGGCAGATTGTGATAAATGGTACAAGTGCCAAAAGTGCATGGATGCCTGCATGAGTTGGCATGTATGACACAAATCTTCACAGCCTTCTGAAAAAGTAGCCTCAGATCAGTCAGGTTACCTTTGGGTACCTAAAGCAACACTAAACATATGTTTCAGCAACTGAAATTCAATTTATTACTTCAAAAATCAAACTCTTGACAGAGTCAAGTATAGAAAGTGGTTTGTACTGGAGGCCCATGTCTAGGCTTTATGGCAAGGGCATGAATCAGAGTACGGAGAGCAGAAACTTGGGCTAAAGAAATTGGTGTTGAGGCAGGAAATGGGAAGAGACAGCAGAGCTGGCAAGGGACAGAAACCAGGATGTCAGTACAGAAAAATCCAAGAGCAACTGGTGCTACTGCCCCATGCATGTGCAGATGAGTGCATGTATGTGTGTGACTGAGTGCTGCAAGGTGTAAGCTGAACTACCATACCAGACATTGTACAGCTAACTGCAACCTGGTTGCTGGCAGAGATTCAGAAAGGGCTGATGCTTGGTGTCATGGCACCAACTGTTATGAAGCTGGGAGGTGGTATGGAAATAGTGTCGTGTGTTTGTGTATAGATAGAGGGAACATGTATACACAATAAGTTCCAGAGGCTCCTTTTTATTGCTTCTCCATTATTTTCAGTGAGCTGATGATCTTGGCTACAAAGTGGTCACTTAAACAGTAACTTTCTCCCTGCCTGCAAGCATATAGTCCAGGCGGTAAGATCTGTCATATACATTCCTTCCCCAAACTGGTTCCCAGGATTTCCAGTACTTCCTGAAAATTGTGTTTGGTAATGAGGGATTTGGGGTACTTTTGAAAAGATTTCAGAACTCTTCTGCTGATTTGAATATTTGGAGTATACTCATTTAGACTGCTGAAGACTAACAGCACCGAACAGTGAACAGAAATAGAGGCTAGCAAGGAAAACTGCCTTTTACCCGCATTGATGAGAGAGAAAACATGCTATAAAGACTTATGTGAGAAAGGAATAGGCATCTTCTTTCAGGTCCTGTTAGCTTAGAAAGATAAAAATGGTGATGTGAAAGAACATGACATTTCAAAAAATTGATTGCTGTTTTAGCTCTCTAGGCTATAATGCAGTCTGGCCTGTAATTATTGTCCAAGAACAATGGTGTATTTTCCCCTTATGGATTATTGTTGGATGCATAATTTTACCAGCTTCCACACTGTGTATTTCTCAGGCTGTATGAAGGACATTCTGTTAAATGTCTTCCTTGGTGTAGACTTTTCAAACTGGTATGTCTGGACAGACAGCACAGAAGGAGTACTGCTTTGGAATTTGGCAGTCTTTGTAAAGGACATAAAAGCATAATGGCTCCAAATGAAATTGCTGCTTTAGAAACAAGTCAAATGCTGCACCAATATATGATTATGTTAAAGTATGTCAAGATAACACAGGGCATAGCCTGCTTTGTTACAACTGACAAGGGCAGTAAAACCTGTTACGTGACCTTACCAGGTGCATTTCATCTCCTTCAATCCACTGGGTCCAACCACGACCTTCTTTTTCTCCATTTTGTACACAAAGAAGCTTATCTCCATCCCATGATACAGTGGTCTAACAAAACAGACATGCTCAGTGTTACTGTAGTATTCTCTGATATTATTATTAGTTTCCTTAATGCAAAACTTTTCCCTAACATAATAACAGACTAACCTATCTCAGGAGAAAAATAATTGTAGAGTGTTGTAACACTTAGGATACACAAAAGAACACAAAAGAAATGAGCTTACATAGAAAGTTGCTGCCCAACTGCCTGTCAAAACCTGGAAGGATAAGATAGAGCTGCTTAATGAAGGAATTGTGTAAAAGTGCACTCCTCTCACTGCTGACAAATACAGCAGCAGAAAAGATGTGCTGCCTAATACTGTATTTGCAAAAGGAGCAGAATGGTTTGAAAGTATCAGCAAACTGGTAACTCTGCCAGCATCCTGCTTTCTGTAACTGTAGCTGGAGAACTACTTGAACCAGGACCAGCAGAAGAGTGAGAGTCACATAGCACAGGATTCAGCAGAGCACTTTTGTGAATTTTGGTGTTGTCCAGAGTAGTTGAGCAGAACTCAATTCACAGCACTACTTAAATGTATGAGGGTGCATCCTGCAGGTTGTTACTCCAGTTTGTCTTTACTGACAATTTGCCTTTCATGTCTCCCTAAGAGAAGCAATACTCAATAAGATGGAAGGGGAAAAGCAGTGACAATCTGTGCTCCACGAAGATAGTTTAACACCAATATTAGCAAATGGCTTTTAAAGCAAATTCTATGAAGTGAATCTGAGGGCTAAATGTGGAAGCACTGACTACCTTGTAAAAGTCTGCAGCCATTTTCTGTATGAGTAGTCAAATATGGAAAGGAGAATTCTGCCCTGTCATTAAAGGAAAAGTTATTGCATCCATCTTGTGTAGTTTGTAATAAAAGAAGCCAGTCTACATTTGTCATTCTGGAAACTGAGTTCAAAGTTTAAGAATCACACAGCCCTATTTATTCATTTATGTCACAAACAATTAATTCTTAAATGATAGCTATGATAGCCACATCCTTTAAATGAGAACAGCCAGCAGTCTCCACCCCTGGGAACCTTTAGCCTAAACAGGCATGGAAAATAAATCACTAGAAAGAGTGCCAGCATAGATAATGATAAGCAAGGCTTTGTTATTGATTCCATATAGTCTGTTTACACCTAGGGGTGGGGTCTCTGAAAAACAAACTCATGTATCCTTGCTAGAAATATCTCTGATTTGGAAAATGCATTCCCAGTTCTTCTGTTTACTACTGTAACAGGACATATTTAAACCAAGTAGTAGATCACATTTTAAAATAGTCATACTCTTTTAATCTATAAAGTACTAATGCAGGAAGGAAGAACACATAAGGGTAAAGCTGTAGTTAATATGGTCATCATCATTTAAATCCTCTTCCATACCTGTTTTGAATCTGTAGACATCCAGTTGGAGATGATAACAAATAATAGTAGGCAGTGAAAAATGTTTAATTTATAAGTTAGCACATCTAGAGAAATTCTGTCAATATTAAAAAATGAATGTATCAGAAAATGGCCATTATTTATACAGATGACTCATAGATGTGAGGGATACTGCTGAACAAAGCATTTGTACATGTAACTTTGCTTAGTAACCACACTTATTTTTATCCATTGAGTATTAGCTCAGTATAGCTTAATTAAACTAGCTTACCAGTTAAATTTTCTGTGTTTATATGTGAATTCAAAGGCAATATGCTATCATAAAGTAAGATACAACTTTATTAGCACTACTAACGTTCAAAGTTAGTTGTGGAAGTTTTAGTCTTGATAGTATTCACTAGCTTTGCACGTTTAGGGGCAACTGAGAAATGTTTGTAGCAGTGCAAGGATCTGTTAACTTTTTCAGCCTCCAAGGGTGACTGAAATTGTTTCATCTCAGGAAACAACATACTTTTTTTCTCTGGCTTTCTTGTTTTTCTAGTCAATATAAGGTATTGCTTTTGGCAATAGGGTGATAACCACAAAGAGTATAATACCACAGACCGTTACCCAAGCTCAGTTATCAGCCTCTGCCTTCCTTTTGAGAAATATAATTACTGAAGGGATATGAGTAAACCATACAGTTTCTGATTTTTGTATGTAGCTATTTTGCTATAAAGGTTATACAGGACAGAATATATTGCAGGAGAACATAGTGTCTTCTGTGTTAGCAGGAAAAAAAAATCACTTCATGTCAGTAAGATTAATCAGTGGCACAGGATGATTTTTATCTTTTCTTTCTTTAGGTCAAACTGTAATGTCTCATAAGAAAAGGCACAACTAACACAGAAGGTAGAAACTTCTGTTTAAAAATCTCATTGAAATAAGTTCTTCCATCCCAAATATCTCACTTGGAAACACACATTGAGTGATGCAAATTTTCTTAGAAAACTATGTTTTTATAATTAACCTTGTTTGCCACCATTTTGATAACAGCATTGCCTAAGGTTTGCCTGATTACAGAGACTGAGCCACTGGCTTCTATCTGGAATGACTGAAAATCTTTGTGAGGGTTTGCTGAGCACAACTTTCCCAGTCAGCCAGCTCCTATTCTTCCTCTTTCTCCAAAAGCAAGAGGAGGACAAGTAGACAAACTCTGAGGACACTGGAGAGCGTCCCGATGGTAGCAACAAACTAGAAGAAAATACAGTAGCTCCCTAAAACAGAAGGCTCCTACCATTTCAGGCATAGTGTACTACTCATAGGACAAATGGAAGACTTAATTTATTCCTTTCAACTAGGTAGTATATAATCTAGCTCACCAGAAGCAAACTTGAGTTTTGCTTACTTACTAGCTGATGACACTTAAACCTAAGATGAATACTTCTTAGGTCAAATGCATAATAATTCCATAGGAAACTTCAATAGAAAAAAAAGTGATTAATGTGAGTACTCAATACTGTGATTAAAAATACCGAAGAAGCAAAGAAAAGTTAATGGAGTGTGATAAATAAGGAGCCTTGCCTCCTTTTAACTTTTCTCAAAAATTCTAAGCACCAGTATTACACATGTTTTGGATTATATACTCTGTGCTCTTTAGGTGTAATAATTGAGAATGGAGGTCCTCTGGCAGGTGAAGCAGCCTTGGAAGCCTGAGAACACTGTTGAAATTTCAATTTTATGATAGGATTTCTGTAGTCTTACACTTTTTTGTGTACTTAAGATATTTTCCTGTTATTACTTGGCCATTCAAATACTTTTGATAGTGATTTAATCTCTATTCTGAATATTTAAATACGTGTGCATAGAAACATCATTTTCCTGAAAATTAAAGCTAGGAGAAATGATAAAGTATACTCAATATTTTTTTCAGTTATGAGACAAGGTAAATTTACTACATGAAATATTTAGTAAAACTAAAATCTATTGAGTATGTACTTGCATTATCTCTAGTTGCAGTAACAGTAGTGAAGTATTGTAGAATTGCAATAGATATTAATTCTTGCTTCTAGTGGCACACCCACAGCCAGGGATTACTGACTTTTCTAATTTACTGAAACAGCCATCAAACTGTTTTATCAGAGAACTTTGCACTTCTCAGTGAGGTCTAAGTGCAAAAACATTTGATGTTGGCTCTGCACAATGTTTCTCATTCTCATGTTGGCTATCCCTAATGTGCTTGCTTGCATCATGTGCTCTGCAGTTTGAGATACATAATGTATTTTACACTCACCTGTATTTTACAGGCGAATGAAAGAAAATAACATTTGAGCTTTTTTAGAGTAGTTGAACGTTATTTGTTAATGCTACATAGATCTTCAACACATTGCATTTACACATATGAATTGCAGCTACCACCTTTCATCAAAAATATGTTATTGATTTCCCATCTACAGGAGAAACACAGCAATACAATTTCTATTTCTCTTCTACTTCCCTTCAGAGTGTTGTCACTGTATTATGGGCAGCAAATGACTGCAATGCTCTGAAACTGCACAGTACACTCCATGCTTAAACTCAATCCAGTAATCCTCTGCTTATGAGAATGACCAGTCATTTTACAACTGTAATTATGATTTAAGAAGCATTATACAACGGAAAGTAATTGTGTAGGTCAGATGACACAGGAAAATCCAATTTGAGCTGTGTCCTATATTGAATTTACCAATTACAGCAAAGAAAAGATCCTGTTATTTTTGGTCAAACATGGCACTACATCCACCAAGATATCGAATACTTTCTCAAGATAAACCAGTTTCATCTGTAATAAGTATCAAAGTGATATAAAAAACCCTCTGCAGGGGAAAATTTTATCAAATAAAGTGCTGATTGAATAAACTAATGTTGGCATCACAGATAAAATCTAATGCAAGTGTGAAGAGACATGCTGCACACTGCTAACAGGAGGGTTACAACCATAGTCAGGGATTGTCATCTCTCTTTTAAAAGGAGTGTCACTCCTCTGTCTCATCAAATCTGCATCTGACACATCGATGACAGGCAAATTACTGAGAAAACAGCAACAAACCCAAGGACTCCTGGACTTTACTGATACTATTGCTATACTATACTAGACTTTACTAAGGTATTATTGCTAGACAAGGGCTATATGTATTTAGCAATCCTGTAGCTAGGTCAAATGATACAGACTACATAAACCTTTCCTTTCTGTTTTCATGTTCATCCCCATAGAAGCATTTACAAATCTAACCTCTCATTTCAACATTCCTGTTTTTAGCCATACAGCAACAGAGTTCCCAAAGTTAACTCACAGGAGGTGGTAGGTAGTACAATATATCACATTTCTCAGCTGCTTGTGGGGCTGGCAGATAAGATACCACATAATCAGCATCTACAGAACCCTGTGATTCTGTGACTGTTAAATGTGTTACTGAAAGGCAAGTGGGTTATAATGTGGGCATCCTGCACCTGACTGATGAGCTTACTGAAGTTCACTGTAGTCACAAGATGAGACAGTTCCAAAAGCATTATTTTGCCTCTGTGACTGTCAGTGTCTCCGTTGCTAGCAAAGGGGCTTAGGACTAGACTGACAAAATCAAAGGGTAAACTGCTGTCAGATAGGATCAGATCTTTAATGTTCATATGCCTTCTGTTGAATCATTGTGCCTAAGAGAATGAATGAAAGCAATGACTAGAGATACTTTACAGGGAGTAAGAAAGTAAACGTACAAAAGGTCCTGGCTATGCAAGTGATAATACATGGAAAGAGGAGTAGAATCAATATTTTGGGTAGTACATAATGTTTTATTTCTTAAGAATGGTGGATTTTTTTTTCCTTACTGAAATAAAGTTGTATACAAATGCAACAAAAAAGGGAAGACTTCTGTATATCCTATCCCAGAAACAAAGTACCAACCAGCGTATCCAATTCATTTTGTGCAAGGATCAGAATCGATTCTAAGACACTTACTGTTTAAATTAATGTGTATAATTGATTTATCCTCTGTGTCATTTTCGCAAGATGCAATTATACATAACACTAATGTTTTGTTATTAAAAATTCGTTTTGGTAAGTCTGGTTCTCAGGTTTTCAGCTGATTCCTTCTGATTGCCTTTACTGCATTTGTAACTCTCTGAGCTTTTTAGGATTCACAAAAAGCTGAAAAGCTAAGCCTGTCCAAACCCCCCTCCCCTACAAAGCTTCAGCACATCTGCAGTGGTTTTGTGAATAACTAGCTCAAAGCTTCCCAACAGTCTCAGGTTTTAGACGTGAATCCAGCACTGCAAAATTTGAAGGTAATGACAAATTATATGGCAAAGATTCTAGAGATCTCATTTGATATCATCATACAAATGTGCTGAGCATACCACTTCATATGTAAGAAGCAGTAATGGCAGAAGAGCATCCAGTGTGAAGCAAGGCAGAAAAAAACCAAAACCGAAACAGCTTGTTTACTGAGGAATGGAGGCTGAACAGTTTTAGAGAGCCTGAGCCATATCCAAGAGATGACTGTTCTCTGAAGCCTCAGAGAAGCTGATTGTTCTTCCTCACTTGTGGACATGTAGAAAACATTTCTTCAGAATGTAGAAAACTACATGAAGACCTTCTACTTCAAATTAATCCCCCCAGGTGTCAGAGATAAATCCAATGAGGAGCTTGGTGATTTACAGTTCTGCAGAGAAGGCATTACCTTTGAGAAATGATTAGCATATATACAGAGACAGTAACATAAAAACACTTTCCAGTAACAGTCATTCTAGAACAACGCTTATTCCAACAAAGTATATGAGAAAATACTTACAAGCCAAATAGAAAAGGACAGCATTCAAGGAAGTAAAGAAACAAAAGAGTTGACTCAGAGGCATCAAGTAAGGAGACATTGCTGATCTTTCATTTTGTTAGGCAGGCACAATTTGAGTTTTTTCAAATTTAGTAGAGGGATCCCTACTAAAATTCCAAGTATTGGAATGTTCTTATTGGTGGTTGTTTTTCTGGCAGTAAGGTTTTCATTCCAATACCTACTCTAAACTAGATTAACAGCTGTGAATTCCATTTGTGGAACAGAGGAACCTTGCTTAAATAACTAAGTTGCATGAGCCATGTGATTTTATAACAGGGCTTTACCCTGGTCTTGAAGAAGTATAAATCATGTCCGGACCAACTCCAACCTAGAGAGGAATCAGTTTCACATTAGGTATGTTTGTTATTTAAAGCAGAGCCATAATTAGTTTCAAACAACTTATCTCTTTTCACTACGATAGCGTACATGTAACTATCACTGGTTTGTGTGACAGAAGGACAGGTCAAATGCCTATGAATAATTCTTATATGGCTGCCTTAAACTTTAAACAACTGTACATTTTCAGGATGATGCTTCATGGGGTAAGATGTATGACAGATCTGATGAGTGAATTCTACAACTCCCAAAGTCCCCAGCACGACTTTACTATGACTAAAAGTTACATTCCTTTGATATGCAATCCATGGTTAGATTCTGCTTGTATTCTGAATCACTGAAGCATCCCTTGCTTGCTTAGCCAAATATTCCATTCTAATGCAACTAATGCTGTTTTTCATTAGCCAAGAAATTCTGCTGTTCTACATTTAGAATATAGAACCTTCCTTGATTTTTTAAACACATCACTTGCCCTTAGTCACTGTCAAAAGGAAAATTAATTTCAGATAGTGTGAGCTAAAGCAATTCAGTTTCATTTAAATGCCTGAACAGCAGAGAACAGTTGTAATGCCAAAGCTTTCTTTAACTCTAGCAGAAAAATGATTAGAAAAGAAAAATCTTAAGGAAGTAGTTTTTTTCATCTGAGCTATCCCATTCTTAATCCACTTTGATTCATGGGGTGCAAAGACTTGGAATATGAAACTTTAGCCTTTGTTTCAGTCTTTAAGGATTTTCAGTTAACTTTTTAATAAAATGTTGACTGATGTACTAAGCAAATACACTGTGAAGGTATGTAAGGCCAACTTTTCTTATGTTTAAGTTGTTGCACATATTTCACATTTCAGCTTCATTGGTTATTACTGGTGGTGAAAAATGGAGGCAAAAATCACCTGGTGATGAATGAGACATACTTTCAGAGATGGCTTTCAATTAATTGTTGATTCAGTAAGGTCTCACTTCTATTGTGCACAGTAATTTTTTTCCACAGTACAGTTTATATGGATGAGACAAGGTTTTATTCCTACTGCAACACCTAAGAATGAATTAATCATAGCTAGAGATTGTAGAATTTATCTTTAAAGTTGAGGGAATTTCATGATGACACTAGAGCTTCACTGAGAACGAAGTTAGTGAGATCAAAGAGTTCAGGAAATAGCAAAGCCATAGTTATTCATTTACCTTAAAATTTTTGTCTTTGTACACTACACACCTGATACATGTTATGAATTAAGCTATGAACAAACTCTTAGTAGTAGTAGAAATTTAATCACATGGTCTGATTCAAGTTTCACATCATTTAAGAATGCAGAAATCTAGTACTAATGTTAGTAACTTGTTTCTATAGTGTCTACTGTTCACCTTGTAATAGGTATGAAGAATAAAAAGATGCTCCTGAATATGTAGACTTTCCTTTTCCCTTTGCATTTCAAACTGCCAAGTTTTTAACAACCTAAATATCAAGTATGATCAACTTGCAGAATCTCATCTTCCATAAAATTTGCCAAAATAGACAAACTCTTACTTAACTTTTATCTAGGAGATAAAATCTCTGGTGAAAAGCTCCAGAAGCAGCACAATAGCATTGAGCTAAGTCAATGCAGATGTGTTGTCTCCTTTTCTTAAGGGACCAGCCTGTGCTGTAGCTTGCTCCATACACCATTTCAGTTATTCTTAGAATGCATTGAGTATCAACTGTCTTCTTGGAAGTACCTTGCACTGTGATTAGAGATCTCTCCTGTGCCCACATATCTGTGTGGTTAACTGAACTAGCAAGGCTTTTGAGTTTCTCAAATTCTGAAGTAACAAATTTTCACTTCCCAAAAGAAATAGAATCTTAAACGAACTGATGACACAAACTGCTGTCACCTTCACAAAATAGAATCACCTAAAGGCATGTTCCATACAAAAAACTGACAGTTAAAGGTCAAAAAAAAGGACAAAGTGAAATTGCTAAGGTTTATCCAGTCAATTAACTCCCTGTTCCAGAAAGTTCAGACAGGCTGCCAGGAGTGACCAACTATAAAAATGAAAAAATCCTAACTGAAATTAAGGCGAAGACCTATACTATCACAGGAGTATTAATTTCCACTGTCAGACCTTCAACCGACTTCTAAAATAAGTATCAGCAAAACCTTTCAGCCTTTACTCATCACAGACAGTATCGATTCGGAATTATTATAGCTACACTCTACCCTGACTGACTGAAAGACATGCTTCACCACTGAAAGGTGAACAGTTTCAGTGAATTACACACAAGTTCTAACCTGTTCACTGTGCTAGTATTATTTTTACTGATGTTAACTATACTTAGATGATACATTCTTTATTAAAAGAAAAAGTGACCTATATCTATTGGATAGATTACTTCTAAGGTTATTTTCGCTCATCTCCTGGTGATTGCTCTGCTGTATAAATTACTGTTCGAAGTGTAACTTGTCTTATCCATGTTACTTTCTACTTCTCACACATTCAGCTACTTGGATAAAACCTGCACAGTGGTCTACTCAATCCACAATATAAATGACAGTAATTGATTCTCAATCTTTGCAGTCATACAGGTTGACTATTAATTATTAAGCCATTTATGGCATGCAGTTTTACAAGCTATAGATGAAAAAGCAAACACTAAAAATTATAGTCAACTTTTGCTTTTATGGTGGTTTTCTTCACAACACCACTCAGGGAGTGGTCCATTATCCTTACATCACCTTCAGGATCCTTCTCTCTCAAGACCCTTTCTGGACCATTGGAATTATTTCGTTGCTTCACGACTGCAAGTTTTGCTTGACATTATGGTTATTAAATTTGGGCTGAAATGGCTTCAGAAAAGGCAGCTTCTTGCACCGTTTTGCCTTTGAGAAAATAGAGGTGTCACGTAGAAAATAAACTTTTAATAAGAAAATTGAACTTAAAAAGTATGACAGATTGCTACAAGGCAAATAGAGAATCAGTGACCAGTGACCTTAACTGTACAGCTGCAGTTGGTATCTGCTGTTGTAGGCCATAAAAGGACAGAGAGGATTTCTGAAAGTTTTTGTGGAGTTACATGCCTAAATCATTAACCACAAACAAAACAGTGAGGGTTAGTGACTACACCCTGGAATTTTTTTGGAAGAGGCAAACAAAATGCTAGCACCTTCTGCTTCCAAGGCTGAGTAAGCATTTTGCACTAAATAGCTAACAGATAAAATGTTGGAAGTAGGGTGAACCAGGTTACGCTCTAAATCATATTCACTGTTCTAGTGACTAGAATAATCTTTGTCTAATTCCTTCTATCTAGTTCAACAATTTACATTGTCCCATTACTCAGTTCAGCAAAACAGATAAGAGAATTTTGGTCTGTAACAAATAATGAAACACTTAGGTTGTCAGGAAATTAAGAGTTTAAGAGAAATTAAAAAAGCAGGACTAACCAAGGGCCACACTTCCACATCTGCTCAATGTGATTTATCAGCACAGTGGTTGTGTGACATTTTTTTTAAGAACTCATTGCAGGTATGTGCTAGATAGCCTCAGAGCACATTTACTTCTTTCTGCCACATAGAAGATGTTTTAGTCCACGTTTAGATGAAGCTCAGCAGAGTATAAACAATGCTTAGTTGGAGGTAGTTCAGTACACACACAAACCAGTATTTCACTGACTCAAACCCTGAGGACTCCTGACATCTTTTGCACTTGAGCAAATGTTTTGAACTTTGCTATCTTTAACTGTAATTTAGCCACCCAAATTCATTCTAAAGACCTAAAGTCATTGTTGGGCTTGTAACTATTCAGTGGATCTAGACCTTATTATCCTCATTAAGAACCTTCTAGCAGTCAAAACTGCATTACGACACAGGTGCACCTTCCTATACATGTTGCTTCTCCCTCCTGTGAATTTTGTTTTCTGCACTCTATCATGCCTCTATCCCCTATCAACATTGACTACAGAAGGAATAGTTGAGGCAATTGCTAGCTAGCCTTTTTTTTTTTTTTCCTGTTCACAGCCTTTCGTTTTCCTGCCATCACCAGAGCAAATGCAAATTTGCATATCCTAGTGTTAGAGTACCGTATTGGTTTTAAGTGGCATTGTCTTTCTAAGAATAGAAACCTATTAATTCTTTTTTATGTGATTTCTCCTCTATAGTCCCTCCTGAGATAATTTTCTTTTGCTTATCAACTTCTTCACTGTAGGATATTTCAGGTGTCATGCTTTCAAACTAACAGGAAAGAACTTGGCATTCTCAAGTTTTCCCGTTAATTAGTATTGATCAGTCGTAAGTTAGAAAATATTGTCTCTATGGCAAGCAAAAAGAGCTCATAAGGCAGAACCCTCAGTGTGTGCTTATTGACTGCAGTAAGATTTGTTCCAGTAGGCTAATTAATGTCTCTGCTCTAATAAATCCACCCAGAGGGAAGGAGCCCAGGAACAAGAACAGGAATAAAAAGCTGCAATTTCTAAGCACTTGGCTATTCTTACACATGGAGAATAGTGCCCGATCCTGAAATCAGTTCATTTCCTTTACTACAAAATCTTACTCAGTCAAAAGATTCAGAAAGACTGAATGTCTTTTTCACTCCCAAATATCCCAGTATAATTGAGTAACATTAATTGAAGTTACTATTCCATCATTAACAAAATTCTTTTGTGTTCCTGATGAAAATTAGCATTTCTTTAATTAACAGCATGTTAAAAATTGTGTGCAGACCTTGGCATACTGAGAACTACAGAAATAATTTTAGGAATAGCCATATAAAGTGGTTAACAGATGTGGTCTTGATGGACTTCAGGTTACTGATGTTGGGGCTTTTTTTTTGTCCATTGTTACAATTCTAATTCTTACCATGCACTTGCGATCATCCACCCCAGCTAAATCCTCCTCAAACTCCTTTCCTACATCAAATTCCATGATGTAGTTTCTAAAAGTGCTTAGTGTTTTAATGATCATGTGATCTCCACTCTGAAGGATTTCTTTGTCAGGTTTTAGCAAGTTGGCTATTTTTCTTACAGCAACATTCACATCTGAAAAAGGAAAAGAATTATTTTAATCCAGAAAGGTCTACCACAAAAAGAAGCTTGGGAGTCTTGAGAAAACTAAACCAACCAAAGATGTCCAGATCTTTCAGTCCAGCTTTCTCATCAGGAAAAAAACCCCAAACCATAAATTAATTATTTTAACTTAAATAAGTTAATGTTTTGATTTTCTTAGTAAATAGTATCCTAATAAATACCATTTGTATTTGACAGATAATAAGGCCTTCAACATTTCTCTAGAAATACTAGTACTTTGTATTAAATGAAAACACACAGAATTGCATTGAGTACATTAATGTCTATTACACATTAAAATTTCACTCTTTTTCAAGTTACAGTTGTTTTTTAAAGCCTGATATCTGCCACTTACCTCTTCAAGCCATGTAGTTTAGACTCTGTTTTAATGTAAGCATCAAGATGGCAAAAAGTAGAGGCTGCTCAGGACAAAGCAATTTTGCATAAGGCAATTCTTAAAGTGCATTCCTGAAAAAGATACTTCTTACAAACATCACAGAAACATAGAATAGTAGGGTTGGAAGGGAATGACTTACGATTGTACTAGAAAAAACCCCACAGATTTCTGCAAAGACCAAGACAGGTTGCATTTACTATTTATTAAAAAAAATATGATGGGAACCTTACCCAGTGCTTTCAGATACTCCTCAAAATTGTCGTTGCTGACCATTTTCCAGTAACCATTGAAATCTGCAGGCATCCCCACTTTAGGTAACTGTCGAAATCAAAGTCTCAGAACAATGCGTTAAAACTGCACCACACAACTCACTGCCTTTCTATGTGGTGAGCCTGAACTCTGGTTTCTTTTATCTGTTTTTTAGATCATGTAGCTATGCAAGTCCTTCTAATCCGATTATTGCTGAAGTGTTGCATTTAAATCCTTCTACAAAGCTGAACTTCTGAAATTTCTAATGACAGCAGGATGACTCGATTTAAACAGAGTGAAACATTCACCTTCCATATAACTTCTGTAAGGGTGCTGATTATCTGGAGATCCATTTTAACTATTTTACTCATAATTTTTCATGTCACTCAGAAAAAGACCTTTTAAAACAGTTTTAGCTTAGGACATTAGCCAAACCCTGAAAAGTGCTTACTTCATGAGTTTTTTGAGGCAAATCTTTCCTACTTGAATATATTCCAGCTTCTTTATGGCTTCTTCTTTTCAGAAAATGACCATATAGACTTCTTCTGTGGAACCAATTTGTGTCTGGCATTACCTGAACATGTTGCACAAGCTCCTTAATTCTAGAGAACTACCAGCAGAAGCTGTTTGGCCAACTGAGAGCTTAAAAAGGGCCAGTTAGGAGGAAACTTATATTAAGAAGCAGCGGTTAGTTCTGTATACTGAGAAATGCTACATCACTATTGAATGCATGCTTTCAGTTAATTTTATCAATATTAAACACAGAAGTAGAACTTCATAGAGACTCTATATTCTTTGAAGGTGTCTTCTGTCAAAACTGAGATACAGTGAAGCAGCAGAATAGGTAACCAGTACATGAAAGTATGGATTTTTCTGGCTAACGTTAGGGCTGAAATACTGAGACAGCCTTTTAGCTCTTTTCATTTATTTTCCACAGTGTTTTTTCAAATGCTATAGCTGATGTTCCTCATGGATACGTTATCCACTCCAGGGCTTTGGTTATTACTTACTATTATGGAAGACTCTGAATCAGAGAAGCAAAGAAAAACACTTTAAATCTGGGGATGAGGACTGTCTGTCATTTGTGTATCTGGAGGCTTAGAAGTGACAGAAATGGTGCATGCATTTTTAAGTGCTTGCATGAAAGGAACATTTATTTCCATCTCTTGTCCAAACTGCCAAAACACAAAAAGTTATTCATGGTCCTAAGATCGGAAGAGCACATGTCCAAACTGCCAAAACACAAAAAGTTATTCATGGTCCTAAAAAACCACCAAGGTTCAGCAATAATATATATTTAAATATATAAAGAAAAGCTATGGTACATTTTATTTTGCTTCTTCAGAACTGTAGGGCNATGCATTTTTAAGTGCTTGCATGAAAGGAACATTTATTTCCATCTCTTGTCCAAACTGCCAAAACACAAAAAGTTATTCATGGTCCTAAAAAACCACCAAGGTTCAGCAATAATATATATTTAAATATATAAAGAAAAGCTATGGTACATTTTATTTTGCTTCTTCAGAACTGTAGGGCATCTTCATGCTACAAACTGCAGAATTACAGAATTACTACTCAGGAAAGCACTATGTTTGACCCTGGAGATTAATGTTTATTGTTAAGATTTGATTTTCGTGAGGAAGCTGTTCTTTATCTATTTTAAGCTATGCAGGTGAGCATCCCGATTTGCTTTAACACTACCACACACAAAGCCATGAACTTAAAACACCACATGCTGGACCAAATGTACTTTCCCCTCATTAACAAGAAACAACTTTCTCAAGAACTTTACATGAGAAAACGTCAGGTCTGTCCAATTCACATACCACAAACATCAGTCATTTAGAGGGTTTACTGTTGTGCGATGCAACTTCAGAGGCTGAAGCAAGTCACCTTTGTTCTTCTGCTCACTTTCTTCTGTGTAGATATTATGATGTGCAATGTAGGATATAACAGAATCTGGCACGAGATACTTTACACTTAGTCCTCTGCACAGTGCATAGCGTATCTGTGTTGCGCTGATTTCATTCTGAATCCATTCTTTCACCAGAAAAATGTTGTGCTGGAATTTAGTTAAAAGGTCTGATTCACTGATATACTGAGCAGGATTAGAGCCAGCACGGCTAATACAGACCAACCCAAATTTTTCCACTATTTCTTTGATATGTTCTTCCTTCCAGAGATTTGGTATCTTAAATGTCTGTAGAAAATCAGCCCCACAGAGCAGTTTTATTTCTGGTACAACTAGAAAGACAAAAGGAAATGAGAGATTTTGATACTTTCTCAGTTTTCTAGGAAGTTTACACTTAAATTGGTTTTAACTCATCACTTCTTTATTTTACTTTTTTTTTACTTTTTTGTCTTTTCTTTAAAAATCATTCACCTCTACTCCAGCTTTCTTTCAAAAGGCTGCAATGTGTTTGGTCAGAGTTACTTTATCACATAACTTTGTGACCACCCACAGCATATCACGTCTTATACAATGTTATAGAGAATTATACAATTATAATACAAAGTTATTGGAGAATTACACAATTATTACACAATGTTATAGGAGAATTATGTTCTAGGAAAATTATTCCTCCACTCAGCAAGTTCAAAAGGGGAAGAAGCAAAGAAGAGAATTATTTTAGCACAAAGCCTAGCCTTGCTTGAGCACAGCTACTTCACCAGCCTGTCCTGCTTGCTTTGCTCAGGTACTCTGGCAACACCCCCTCGCTTACCACTGTCTTTATGCATGTGGCTTACCTCTCAGGAAGCCTTTCTCCACTCACACACACACACAACATTTGCATCCTGGCCCTACAGCCAGAGAATAACCTAACATTTCACCTGAGTTTGTCAGCTGTAATATCTACAACATGACAGACTGTATCAAATCTAACTAACCTCAACGGTACAACAAACTAGTTAGTTGCCCTACTAAATTTTATTTTATTTTATTTTTAGAGAAACTTGAACCAGCAGAATATTATACAGATAATTTTATATTTCACATGGCTGGGGCATTTTTGTTCCAGTACAAAGAAATATAAAGCCAAATTTGTTTTGAATAATGATCAAGAATATTTCACTAGTCCATTTTTTTTTCCTCTTTCCACTTCTTGTTTTCTGCCCTCTGCCTAAGCCCCAGTACAGAAACTTTTTCTTTCCTCAAAGTGTATTCCACAGCCTTGTATTCATATGAAATGAGGGGGAAGAATGGAGATATCATTTCCATCCTACATTTATTTGTGGTTGTAGATGGTTAGCACATCTGCAAGCCTTACACAAACACCTTAAATCAGCAATTCAAAAAACAAGAAACATACCAGTGACGATGCATGAAAAGTGCCTTAAGATACACTCAGTTTTGCAGAGGTTTAGTATACACCATTGAGTTAACTACAGCAAATATTTCTTCTCCTCTTACACTCCTCACTACATACCTTCCTGTACATCTCTCACTATATATCTATGTCCTATGATAAAGAAGGCACTGCACTGTACCTTCTTGTGCTCTGAATGCAGCAGTACTACAGGAGGAGGACTGTAAGAGACAATGCAGTCTTGAAACATCCATGCCCAACAGAATCACCATAGCTGTCCACATACTTAAGAAAACAGATCTGGGTGGTTTTTTTTAGCATTTATAATTAGCATATTTGGTAGGAATGTGGTTTTTTTGAGAGCCTTCTCCTCCACAAATCACCTAATAATTTTCATTTTGACACCCACACATGCAAGGTTGGAACATTTAGATTCAACACCCTCATCTCTGACATTTGAGCTAGTGCTGAAGCACCTGCAGAAGTGGTCTGTGATCCTTATGTGTTAAGGGCTACATGAGTAAGAATCTCTGAAAGTATATCCCAGATGCTTCTGACAGATGATGAACGATAAGGCACCAACGACCTTAGGATTCACACAACCCTTGAAGGTCTACCACAGTAAAACTCGTATTTTCCACTTCATCCCTTCCAAGCTGTCCTCTGCCTTTCTATTTCCTCATGCCCAATCTTCTTGTTTTTCACTCATAGATTCTCTTCATTTTCAGTTCCCTGTCCTCAGTTCCACATTCAGACTGTTTCTAGTCCCCTGCTTTCCAGAGCCCTACCAGGGATTTATGTCCCAGCTTTCTTTTTACTTAACAGCAACCTCCACAATAAAACAGTACTCTGTCCCAAGCTGTATTAGAGAGAATATTACACCAGAGCTTTTATAGTGTTGATGGGTTTTCTCTGAATGTACATGCATTGCAATTCTAAGTTACTAGAATCTAATTAACAGATGGTAGGCTTTACAAAAAGGCTGACAACTTTGCAAATACATCTCTGCATATCCCCACATCCTCTGTGCCAATGAGAAAAATGTGTCTTTGGCCTTACAAGAGTACTTTGCTAAATGATGATCTGCAGCTTCCACTATAGATAATGGTATAAAACCCAAATGGCTGCTGCAATGCTACATTTCTTGATAAGTACAACAACCTTTCTTTCAGGTCATGGTATGTCTGGATGAGGGAAATTTTTGTTTGTTTTTGATTGGTGTAGCTCAGTCAATGATAGCAGACAGAAATGAACTGCAATTCTTTGAAGTATTGTTCAAGGAAAAAGGAGAGGGTAAGCTAAAAGGAGAAATAACTAGTAACACACACAGGAAGCAGCTGGATTTAAGGTTTAATTAAGGGAGACTGCTATTGGAATATACCAGAGAAAAAGCATTCAAGAGGTGACAACAAAGTTGTTTGTGTAAGGCAACTGAGAGACTTGAAGTGCAGGGGATTCAATTAAAATTGAAACGAAGACAATCAACCTGCTCTTGTAAGTAGGAGAAGACTCATTGCACGTGAAGCTGTATTTGGTGAATCAAGGAAAGAGGGCAAAGACCTGGCCACTGAAAAACAGAAAAAGAACTCTGTAGTCTGAATGACAAGAGCCAGTAGCTATTCTAAGTTCATTTAAACTGCAATAATTTGTCTATCCATGTCCTCAGTGAACCATTTAATTTTCAACATTTATGGAAGTGACCTGATTATTTCATGTGTAACAAAATCCTGAGGTTCAGCACCATGCAAAGAAGTCTTACAGTTTAATAGGCATACGTTTACCAGAAAAAAAATGTGTATTATGGAATTTTGCCACCGCTAAATTCAACATCAAGTTAATATTTGTGAAAGCTTCCATTATGTGACTAAGCCTGTATACAAACTTCACAGAAAATCCCTGTTCAACAGATTGCACTGTTGGGAGGGTTGGTGGAGAGGAACTGCGTAACAGTTGCCCGCCATAAGAAAATTTGTGTTAACCAGCATTTATTTATGAGAAAGGGGAGGAACTCTGTTCTGCTCTGGAGTTCTCAGAATCTTGCCCATGGTAGACACCAAAGGAAGTGGGAGGAAAATATCCCGTTTCTTCTTGGTGGACCACATGTTTATTTCAGCCAATCTGTATCACTGTCAGTCAAAGCACTGAAGGCAGAAAAAGTAACAATAAGATGCTACTCCTTCTCTGTTCAGTTGAACAGATTGTTCTTCACGTATAGCTGCTAGACAGAATACTAAATAAAGACAAAAAATCCTAGAACAAGAGAAACCTACTTCTCACCCATTCTCCTTCTCACCTAGTTTTTGCTATGCCTTTTGTTTTCTACCGTAGAGGAATTCTATGATGATAACCAAGGAATTCTAAACTGAGAATATCTATTGGGAAAGAAAGACTAACTTCGATGTTTCTTAACCATTTTTTACATAAAATTCTCTAGAGCTTGCAATAACGGCAGAAAATAATACTCAAAAGAACAACTTAAAAGTCTTTACTAATTTCACAGTGATTTTCCTTAGTGTGGCAATGTGGAATAATGTGACCTGTCACTTGACCACAATCCTTAATCCCATCAGACACAAGATTCCACCCCAGTCCAAACACTTTGAGACTTTTCCCCTACTATCTATAAAGATACAACAACTCTTCTTTTGGAAACTTTTGTACAACCATGAACAACTTAAGTATATTATTCATGTTCAAGAAATGCTGTAACACTACAGGAAAATGCATAAAAAATCCAGCAGCATCCTTGAGAGTAGTACTGCTAAGGAATATGATAAAACAGGAAACCCAAACCTGACAGTCTTTCCAGAACCTGTCATACTTTTAATGTCAACCACAGCTCTTCTGTCCAGAAATGGAGTAAACACCAATGCATCAGCATTACTGGTGGGATATCCATATACTTCATCCATTGTCTAACAAAAGAATTACAATTCTAAGTAATCTATTTTTTTGGATACTTTTTTATTCATATATACTAAGCTTTGCAAAACCAACAGGACCACAACACAGCTAAAGAGGTGTTTATAAGACCATAGATTAATACAACTCCAAAGCAAATCTCTTGTCTATGTGGGAGTTACTAGAAAATAACTGCAGCAACAGTCATGTTGGCATTTGTCATGGCTTGTTTTTGGCAGGCAGCTCCAACTCTCAAAACTTAAACAGCTACT
This sequence comes from Urocolius indicus, assembly GCA_013401255.1. Classification (NCBI taxonomy): domain Eukaryota; kingdom Metazoa; phylum Chordata; class Aves; order Coliiformes; family Coliidae; genus Urocolius; species Urocolius indicus. Next base: position 24,809 of record WBNH01008189.1, read on the forward strand.
GTGTGGAACTTTTTCCATCAGTTAGCCTAGTCTGGTAAAGTTGTATTGGTTTTAATGCTAAAGAAAGAATATGAACCAACCTGAGTGCTGGTAAGAAAGGGAATCCTCTGTAGACCTTTCTATGGGCCGTTTGTTTTTCATGAATTCCTTCTTGGACTGGTACAATCTGAGTGATTCATTGTAATGGTGCCTGCATTTAAAATAAAGGCTTCTGTGTGAGGTAATCCTCTCAGAGATGCACAAAGTGATTACTTAGCACTTTCAGATTCAAGAACACAGTTTGCTTTTATGCACTTTGGATTTGAATACAATTTGTCAAGATTTTAGCATATTCATTCTACCCTGAGATTAGTATCAATCTCATTTACATTCTGCAGAATTCACAGCAATGGCTGTGGTTTTCAGTTCTTTTTTGAAATGATACCATTATGGCAATTTCGGTATCAACACTACTTTTAAAACATTATGGAGTTTTTTGTTTTTTTTTTTCTGGAAACAGGATTAAATCACACTGCAATCACTAGATTTAATTTCTTGATCAAATACAACTCTTCATGATAATGTTTCTATAATGTGTGCTTAATTTTCCAGAGAGGACATTCTTGTTCTCTCTAATCTTCTTCTCCATGAAAACATGTTCTCAGAATTGTCACGTTGTGTTTTTCTCTTTTATTTTAATTGAAAGAATCACAGTTCTGAAGAAGTCCAAGTACACAATTCTCATTTCATTTTTTACATCTTCCATGTTTCTAATTTTACTGAGTTCAGATCCACAAAGGAAGGCAAGGGCTCTCTTGACAGTTTGTCCAGGTTTCTCCTATTCTTTTGCTGCTCATGATCACTGGTGCCCCATTGCAATACTGGTACTATTACCTCATGGTTGTGGACCTTTGATCACAAGGACAAGTGTCAATCTTAAATCCCAACACTTCAACTCTCTTCCTTCCAAATCAGCATGGCCTTGCCTGTTTAGAAAAATCCCTGACTTGTACCATCCCGAGCCATGCTTGGGTATCGCTCCTATTGGCATGAGCCAAAATTATTTCAGGAAACAAGCTCACAGTTAAACAGGACAGGTGCACCTTGCTTCAAACCAATGTCTTGTCTCTGACTAGTACATGTCTAGTCAAAGTGACCATCAGGTCTCGTATAACTGTGTCAAAGCAAAGATTATGAGTTACACAGCACAGTCCAAATTCAGTATGTGTACAAAACCATAGACAACCCTTTCAATGTCTGGCCTGAGGAATGAATTAACAGTTTACCGATTTAAATGTACACTCTTCAAATCATGTAAATACTTTTAGCCACAGGAATAAGTTTCACAAGTGAGAAGAACTTACACCTAGACAAGCTGCATAACTATCTCCAGTAATTTTTGATGCTCAGCTATTGGCTAAAGCAACTATACAGACAAGAGGTGAGGGACAGATGGTGGTAGAGAGTAGGTAGCAGTAGCTTGGCCTGTGCCTCCCTACATTTCTATTTTAATCCTGCCTTGCTGTAAACAGGCTGATGCTATGTATAGTTAAGTAAACTGACTTCATATCATGGACTGACATTCTTGGGCCATGATTCACAAATAAGAACTTTTGGCAAAGAGCTCACTGCAGGACTAACATTATATGATTAAATCTGAACTGCCAAAAGCTTTGTGCAGCAGGCATTTCAAGTGCTGGGGCAAGAAGGGTTACGTTATTTTAAAGTTACACCAAAAAGGACAAACCAATCTGTCAGTTTATCAAGTATTTTCTATACTGTTTCATACACATTATGAAACTTTGAATAACTATTTAATTAAATCACAAGCACAAGTCAATAAATGCTGGGTAAGGCAGATCTTTGCCAATTCTAAAATAATTCATATTGTATCAGCACCACAATCAAATCTACATTGCAACAGGAATAAATGTAGTTCTTTGGTTACTCACAATATTGTTTTCTTGTCTAGGAAGAATATTCAGGAACAGCAGCAAAGTGGGAAATAATTCTGTCAAGTTTCCTACTCTTCTCTAAAAAAAGCCTCAAGATTGTCTCCAAAATTTCCATGCTCACTTCATATAGCAGGTAAGTAATAGCACTACCACAAATGGGATATGGGCTTTGCTGTTCACAATTCCTGTATGTTGTAACTATTTGGGAGTCTTTTCCAAGTCTACAGATTTTGATGAAATATGACAATTTCATTGCACTCAGGTAGAACAAGTGCTGTAGGAAAAGCCCATTCATGTGTCTCAGGACACAATGTTCTGCTGTAGTTAAGTGTACGATTCAAAACACTGATAAGAAGAGACATTTAGGTACAATAATAATTTTTGCAAAATCTCTTTCTACTGGTACTAAAGTTTCCTACCTGAGGGAGCTTTATAGTGAATGCAGTAATTGGTTCTTGATTCTCTGACCAGGAAAGAATCTATCTTTCAGCACTTGTAAAGAAGCACAATTCCACAATAAACCATTACCCATTTATACTTGGTAAGGATCTAGCCTTAAAGCTATCTCTTTTTCTGATATTCATGTGTGACAGTTGAAACCCAATATAAAGCAAAAATACCTCAATGTGCTATTTCACTGGGATGCTGTTTCCCCATTCAAGGGATAGGGTTCAGCATTAGATTATGGCACTAGTTCAGCTCATTAGTAAAGGTCACCATTTGGGGTAAAAAAAAGCTTTAAAGTCATTGCTCTCCTTAACAGACATCCATTATAACATCTTGTGAATGTTTTTATAAAACTAGAGTGACAGGAGGTTGGGCTGTTCATACCACATGGACACTACTTCCCCTCAGCACAAAATTAGACCTACATGTTTTATTTGTTGTGTCTCTTATATTGAAGGACTTTGAAGTAGATTTACAACTTATAAACCCAATCTTGCAAGTAGTACTCGCTTCAGCTGGAGCTCTACAAGATTTCAGAAGTAGCTCTGCCTTTGTAAAAAAGATCACCTGACCTATAAGATTTGTTGCTGCTTCTCTGGAAGAATATAGTTTTACAAAACTGAAATTTAGAAGAAAACTCTCATACCCAAGCAGTACTCCAGGACAGACCTTCTAGTGATTTCTCACACTGGAATATACAAGTGTAGTAACAGAAAAGAAGAAGTTTTCTCCAAAGACAGGATACCATTGCCTGGTCTTCTGCTCCAATTACATTCTGCTGCCTGGAGACATGTACTGATCTGCCTGAGTATTAAAAACAAGTTACCTTAGTACTTTTACTGTCTCTGTCCATGTTTCCTGCTCACTCTCCCATGGATCAACTCGAATCCAGTCAGATGTCTCCAGTGCTAGTTTAGCCATTGCTACCCGATGTCTTGCTGAAACCAAGCCTTTCTTTCCATAGTTGTCATTAACAGGAGACATTATGCCTTCAATCACCTGATACCTTCCTTTTGAAAAAAAAGAAAAGAAAAAGGAAAAAAAAAAGACATTTTCATAGAATCTTGAAGATTTAGGGTAGACAGAACCTTTGGAGCCCATCTAGTCTAACCTCAAACTAGATAATTTCAAACTTTTAAGAGGTTATGAACAAGAAAAGCAATAGATTTAAACAGCAGATTTCTTGTTTCTCTGTGAACTGCTAACAATTATTACCAATATGTTTATCCTATTAGATGATGCAAAAAGGAAAGGTGGATGAACACACAATTTTCAAGCAAGTAGACATGTTTCTAATTTATGATGCAAACTATCAAAATTGCAAGATATAATTAAGTTTTATATTCCAATAAGTACATCTTTTATACAGTCAGAACAATGGATGAGTTAAAAGATCACTGCTTTGCTTTTAAGTATCTGATGCTTGTTATTTATCAAAATCATTGTGCCAAAGCAAGATTTAGAGCATATTACTGCAGCTGTGATTACTGCAACTCAGAGAAATCAGAAGATTCAAGAAAGATGGAGTCTAAAATGAGAATTACAGCACTATGGCTCAAACACCAGTTTAGCAGCCATTAAAGGCCCTTCTATCTAGCTGATTGTGTATATTAAACTGAAAATATGCCGATATTTTTCTACTCCTGTAACATAATATAATCATGAATACAATAAGCTCTTTTTGTTAGACTCTGCAGTTCTGGCTTCAAATTTGGAAACAAAGGTGTAATTCATATTAACAAATCAACAGTGAAATCAAGCACTGATATGAGCTTCATCCCTCAAGAAACAGAGAGGAGAGAAAGGATGTTTCAGATAAACAGAAACTACAAAAAATGATTTCTAAGGTAACACTTGCATGTTATATACTATGACAAATAAGATATTGAAGGGGTAAAAAAGCCTTTCTTCCTTTTCTTGAATACAATTATTTTAATAAAGAAACTTAAAGGATGCAGCAAGTTCTCTTAACTGCTTTGTAATTAAAATGATACTCCTGGACTCATAATTTCTGATACCAGTACATGACAATTTAATATTCTGACAATTTAGTAACTTGACATTAATTTTGATGTAAGACGGTAAAACCTTCAAAAGAACTTTAGTGAGTTGCACTTAAAAAACAGCACTAAAATTCAGGGAGATTTATGAGCCTGTTAAAACATCAGTCAAAACTATCTTCTGTGTTAAAACTTTCTCATTATAAGTCAACAGAACGAGATAAAGTTTTCCAGAAACGTGCAAAGATATGTATATAAAGTCCATCTCTTGATCTGAAATGGCAAATATTTTCATTTGACATATGAATAATTGTTCTCTGATGCTTTGATAAAAATACAATACTGTAACAAATTCCCATTTAAAGGTAAAGAAATTATCGTTCCATTCATTGTTACCCTTATTAAAAAGAGTTTTTTCTTACACAAAAGTTTTCCACATTTCAGTTCCTTTCTCTTCAGTTTCTACAGATAAATGAAGTCATTAAATGTAAAAATTAAAATTATGAGAGATCATGCTTGCAAATAAAGACTTCAACACAGCTATATCCTTGTGAGCTATAAAGGTTTCAGTCTCTAGCCTGGCCTAGAACTGCAAAAACTGGATAAGAGCTTCTGATGCCATATCAGCTTCTTGCAAAGCAGAAATTAATCTAAATAGAAGAGTAAAATCAAGGTTGCTAGTATTTAAGGTACCATACAACACAATAATTATTTGAGATGACTTACAATAACTGAGTAACCCGGCACTATGAAAACATGATGTATTTGAGAACCTTCCACCTAAAACTATAAGCTTCAGAATACAGAATATTTAACAAATTGTGTCCTCTTCAGTAATTAAAAAGGTCACCTACTCAAATGTGTCCCTCAGATCTGTAAAAACAAGTATTTTTTTTTTTTATTTAATTTCCACTGGAATTTTTATCTGTCCCAGAAATTATTCCAAATAGTTTCAAACCTTCCTTGGTCCAGAATTATCTTTGAATTCTATTTCTTTGGAATGCTATTTGTTTTCATCATGAGGCATTTCATTATTGCTTGTCTGAAGTATGTGTCAAATCCCCCTGGATCCTAAACAAGTTTGTTTTCAAAATGTACCCACGGTGGGTGTCAGGAGGTTGGGACATCCTTTTTTCCTATAGTAGCTAGCAACAGGACAAGGGGTAATGAGTTGAAGCTGGAACACAAAAAGTTCCACTTAAATATAAGAAAAAACTATTTCACTGTTCAGGTGAGGAAGCCTTGGCACAGGCTGCCCTGAGGGATTGTGGAGTCTCCTTCCTTGGAGGTCTTCAAGACCTGGCTGGACATGTTCCTGTGTGACCTGATCTAGATGAACCTGCTTCTGCAGAGGGGATGGACTAAATCTCTAAAGGTCCCTTCCAACCCCTACTATTCTATGATCTATGACCAGTATAGAAAATCAAATAAAAGAAATACTTCCATTCATTTAACTCTTTCCCGCTACTCATCTTCATCTTGGTGTCACAGCAGAATCCACAACAGGCTCCTGAGTCTTTGCAAACTCTGCAGATTTTAGGTTTTATCCTACCCAGTGAGCAGGAATTAATCTAGTGCTCTTTTTTGTTCTGTAATCTCCAGAGCAGGTTGCAATGGGACTTTGTGCCTGACTGCTGCTTTATTTTAGTCCTTTTCCAAAATGCTGTTAAGTAAGTATTATGAAATAGTACTGGTTTAGCACAAACAAAGTTTCTAGAAACTTTACTCCTTGCTGAACTGTGCCTAAAAAAATGTAAGCCTCTTTTGCATTTCTATGACAATTTAGCATTAGGCACATTCCTTTATCCAGTCTGATTCCTTATACAAAAGTAACTAGTACAGGTAGTATCTTTAGATAAAATTTAAAATTTACAGCATCTCACTAGCTGTACCAATGTACATTAGTCATAAGTAATGACAGTATCAAAAGATGCATGTTTCATGCCAAGTTTACTATGTAAAAAATGTTATGGTTTTGTATGACTGAAAACAGCAGATGACCCAACACACTTGTTTTAATGTAGCTTGGTACCATCCTCTTAAAACTCCAAAGCTTTAAAAGTTTAATTGATTCTCTGATCATCTTGGTGGCCCTGCACTGGGCTCTCTCCAGAAGTTCCCTGTCTCTCAAGCTGGACACAGGATTACAAATATTTTGATTGAATTTGGGAAGGTTTGTCCAAGAATAAGCATTTTCTCTGCTTCATTAAGCCTGTTCTAAGGTGTAAACTCACCTACGTATCTATAATTTAACAAAATGAGGCTGACAAACAGTTTAAATTTTACTGCATAGTGTGTACACAACAGCAAATATATAAATAACAAACATCACTTTTATCACTGACGAGTCAGTCCTCCATGAGGAAAGTTACAGCTATTTCACAATGTAGAAAGATGTAAAACTTATAAGAAGCAAGTGATTTGGAAAATAGTTACAATACAATCTTGTCTAAGATGCACCATTAATGCAATTTTTTATTTATTTCTTCACTGAAACAACCACTGGCACACTTGCTTTTATGCATATTTTTAGTTAACTAGATTATTCAATTTTTTATCAGCCTTCTATGCTTGACTACCTCTGCACTAAAATAACATGCTAAAATTCTATACTAAACTAACAGTAATGGTTTCCCTTTAACCCAAAAGAAATCAACAGTTATCTTCCCAGAATTCTCAGCCTACTAATGCTAGGAAAATAAATACAAGGGTATTTATGTTTCATTAAACAAAAATGTTAATTTTATTTATATGTTATTTTTTATTTATATTAACTGAGGTTGAAGGAGGGATATCTAACATCTTTGTTCCGATGTCATGCTAGGAAGAAAGCAAAACCAAAACCACCATGACTGTGACCACATACAAATCATCCCAAATATTTGAGTTGTTCTAATCTATGTACAGACTAAATATCAAAAAGATACCATCCTATGCTTATCTTCCCATGACATGTATATAGGGATTGCTAAGAACGAAAAAGGAAAATAGGCAAGAATTTTTTACTTCATGTTCAGTCACCTTCTGTGAGGGTGATTTTCCTTCAACAGAAGGAAACAATTCAGCAATCACTGCATTGAAAATAAAATATACCAGAGCAATAATGGACATTCTTTTAGGATAGATCTCTATAGGATGGATGACTTTACCTTCACCACTTCAGAGTGCTTGAAAGATGCATCCACTGAAATAGATGAAGTGTGCAAAAACTGTAGTGACAGATGCCCTATGAGTACCTAGCAAACATAAATCATATCCACCTGGCTGAGTGAAGTACAGGGCCCGAAGATGCAGATATACATCTGTTGTCAGACAGCCACTCAAATACATTGTGACTTCAGGAACTCCTCAGTACCTCAAAATGCAACTTCACTTCTATAGACTTGACTGGATTTGGAACAAATGAAGGAAAGGCATTTACTTGACAGCTATGAAAATGAGTATTTCCTTCAGAAAGGAAGGCAAAAGTCACCATCTCAAGAGTAGCAATGCAAATAAAGTATTGTATCTCCACTCAAAGGACAGCTTATTCTGAAATGCTCTCATCCAAGCTGACTTTGGCCGTGTAACATGACTACTGGGAAGCAGTCTACAAAACACATTATTAGGATTCCAATGCCAAATACAGGACACAACCCAAATACCATTGCAAGCAAGGGATGCTCATCTCTTATTCCACTGGGTTGTAGAGTAAGATAGCAAAATTTGGAACAGAAAGCTAGTATTTCTTCTGCTTAGAAAAGCATTCCTTATATTCAGAAAAAGGTTAGGACCTAAACTGTATGTGTTGATAACAGTCTTCAGAAAACTGAGTTGTATGTAACAGAAGTATTTTCTTTAGATATGTGGCATATCTTTAGGTGTCTTAAGATTTATGTGTTTGCTGCTTTGATTTGCACCTCTGCAAAGTGGACTCTATAGCTTTAATACTTTCTGAATGCTAAGTCACATGTGCATACCTGTTCATGTGTCCTGATTCAAAGATAAAGTCTAAAGCAACTAACAAGTACTGCTCTATTTCAGCAAGCACTGCTGTAAATTTATGATTTAAAAAACCCAACTTGTTTCCATTTAACTTTTAAAAGTTGATTTTAGCTAAGTTCAGTTAATTTTAACTAATATTTTAATATATGTCAATATTTATTGTATATGTAGTGAGGAACTACTATTGATCTGATCCTATTCCAATATCTGTACTGCTAGATATACTACCAAAGCAGTAGGATCAAACCAGGGTTATTTTGTGTTCTTTCAAAATTCTCATTATCAGAATTGTTGCAGGAAAACAAACTGGAAGTCTGTGCATTTGTACTGACTTGCTACTGTTACAATCTTATCTATCCCTTTCTTGAAAATATCAGTCTATTTTAATCAGATGCAGACTATGAAATACATGAACTCCTGAATTTCCAAGGCTGATTAGTGACTAACTACCGCTTGGACTTCTCAGCTCTGCTGCTCAGTGCTGTGTTCAATACAATCCTTTGTGTCACACTTTTCTTAAGTTTTCATAGGATAGTAACTCATTCTCCTTAATCCCCTCTTATTTCCCCTTGGTATCTGTCTTGTTACAGATAAAAACATCTTGCTTCTCGTAACCTCCTTTGCCCTCTATCCCTTTTGGTCTTTTCTGGAAACTTGGTGATTTAAGTATTACCCACTGGGAAACAAGGTTTTAAACATCTTACATTGGCTGGTTTTAGTACTATTTATTTGGACTTTATGGTCAAATAAGAAATGCAGTTAAAAAAAAAAAAAAAAGCACCTGGCATAATATATCAACAGACCAGAAAAGTATTTGTCACAGTCAGTGCGAATTTCAAGAAGCAATATTAAAACAAAGGACAGAATCTGAGAAGATTCTGCCTATGTATGAGGATGTACAAAGAGTCAAATGCATATGAGTGGAGACAAAATCCACATAAAGAGAATCATTAGAAGCATGACAAGATTTGTCAACTGGTATTAACAGAAAAAGGATGAATTGACATGTGGCAATGAAATAGTAGATAGTGCTTAAAAGTATTAGAAATTCAATAAAGTTCCCTACTTAAAATAAGCATGTATGAAAAAATAAGATTAGACAGCATTTGAAATTGGAGTGACATGCAATAAGCTGGCAGACAGGGTTACTGGAGATGTCAGTCAGGCTGCACATCAGGGATAGTCACGTCATTCATAACAGTAAAATCTGACTATGAAGTCAACTCCAGCCACACTATTGCACTTACTGATTCTGCCTGATTTGTGATTGAGCAGAAAAACTGAAGTAGAACCAGAAGTAAGTCAGGCATTCTCACAGCCTAGGAAGCATCAGCCCTCATGCTGGTTAATTCTTCACTCATGCTAGTTACCTTTCCAGGCATTCATTGTGTATGTTAGCTTAGAAGCATGCTGTTCTCACTGAGAAGGGAATCAATGTGAATATATCAGACCACTAGCTTCCTTCAAACAAGCTCTAGTCAGGTATAACCATTGTCCTCCAGTTCCACTTCTTAGCAAATAAGTTCCAATTTCTCCTCTCTTTCCCTGAGTAACTGCAGAAGTGGAAGCAGGACTGAAAACACGAGAGAATGATCAATTAATTTCCTGGGTGGGAATGGTTCTGCCGTAAAACAGGCATTCAGAATTGATCATTTTTATAGCACGTTGCCAGCTCCTTCTATTTGAGAAACTGTCTTCACCACAGAGAGAAAGACCATATACCAGATTTGTGTGTATCCATAGATACATACACATTTATCTTCCTTTGTAATTACTTCAAATAAAGCTATCTCTACTTGGGATGAGATAAAACTTCCACAAGATAATTGAGGATACTTGGCTTGCAGACATTCTGGGTTATGCATTCGGAAAGTGCAATAATAACACTATAGGCAACCCAGACACAAATGCATGAAATACTTATACTATACTAGCAAGACACATGCAACAAAGAAAAAAGGCAAGTCACATCCTCATCCAGAATAAAGCACTGATGTTAGAGAGGTGCACTGTAACATGCAATTTTCATCTCTGTCTTTCAAATTTTTAATTTTTAATGTGATTGTCACTAGACTTATTTAAGTAAACTGCTCTGAGTAAAGTGCAGAGTTTGTTATGTTGACCCTGGAGCAGGCCAGATAGTGAACTGTGATTCAGGCAGAATCTTAATTTATTTCCCAATTCAGTTCTTCTTTCAAGTAAAGAAATAAATTACTGGACTATGGCATATGACTTAAAAGTACCAACTGGTCTCACGTTGTCTTTCGACTCTGCACAACTGGACAACAGCAGTTATAAAACTACAGTGAGAAAAGCCAGTTCAAATCCCTTTTAATCTCATATTTGTAGTCCTGAGGGAGCAACTACATAATTTCTCAGTTACTTGGACAGGTAGAACTGGTTGTGTAATTCTTCCTCGTGAAAGTCAAAGTATTCTTACAGTATACAGTGAGTATATAGTTGCTACAATACTGCACAATGGTATCAGTGGGTTACCAGACTCTCTCCCTACCTCTTCATAATTTGACAGCCAAAATTTTTTTACAATTATTTTCTGTTCAGGTTCCCACTGAATCCCCTTCCTAGGCACTTCTCTGTCAGGTACCAATAGGCTACAATTTCCTTCTAATCTCTTCCAGAAATATATGTGGGTATTTTATTTGCCAGATGAAAAAAAAAACAAAACAAAATAGTAAAAGCCTCAGCAACTAAGGAACTGATCAAGCTTAGAGTTCAACATTTCTCAACAGCTTTTGATCCTTGCTTAAGTTCCTGATATTAACCACCTTCTGCCTTTGTTGCTGAAACTTTCTAGCCTGCTGACATCTAGGTTTCTGATCTCCTTTATGAAGAAATTATTTTGCTTGGGGAGAAACCTTGTACCTCTTAGCGAAGACAGATAATGAATAATTAATGTTTCATTTTTTCTCCAGTTTCACCTGGCTGTCAAAACTCAACTGTAACACTTCTTCATGTTAGAACATAATATATCATAAAAGCATGAAGTTTGAACATAAAATTTTCTTCTCAGTTTCAAAGCTGTTAAATATACTCTTTCAGAAGGCTCAGCCTGTTCCATGAATGTGACCCTAAAACTGATAAACAAGTATCACAATGAGCACTCATGCAAACACACTGAAATTTTTACATATTGAGTCAAAGGAAAAGGTAATGCTAGACTTTCTATATTGGATATGGCATCAAAGCCCGTTGTGGTTTAACCCCAACTAGCAGCTAAGCGCAACATAGCTGCCCACTAATCCCCCCTCCTACCCCTGCAGTGGGATGGGGAAGAGGACCAGAAAAAGCAAGAGTAAAACTTGGGAGTTAAGATAAGAACAGTTAATAACTGTTAATAACAATAATTATCAAATATGTAATAACAATAACAAAAAGGAGTAATAAAAATAGACATAAATAAAACCCAAGGGAAAAAAAAATCCAACCCAAGTGCTGCCCAATGCAGTTGCTCACCACCCACTGACTGATGCCTGAGCAGTGATTCACCCCTTCCTGCCAGCTTCCCCCAGTTTCTATACTGGGTGTGACATTCTATTACCTTATGGAATAGCACCATGGCTGGTTCAGGTCAGCTGTGGTGACCATGCTCCCCCCAGCTGGCCACCATCAGAGCCTGGAAAACTGAAAAATTCTTAACTCAATCACTAATTAGCAGCAACTAAAACAGCACTGTGTTACTAACATTATTCTCATATTAAATCCAAAGCACAATGCTGTACCAGCTACTAGGGAGACAAACTCTATCCCATTGAAAACCAGGACAAAACTTCATACAGAATGATCAATAAGCAGTATAAAATTAAGCTATCCTTAAAGTTCATCTATAGTGAGTGTTAAGAATCTTTCCACCTTTTCACAGTAAATACCATGTGTGTGTGGTCCTAACAACACCTTACTGACCTGTTTGGTGCAGGTGATCTCTGGCCAGCTCAAATAAACGCATATGCATGTTTGTAATGGGGTTAAAGGAGCCACAAGCTAGAAGAATGAGAGGTATCCTGCTCTTCATTCTGACATCAAAACATTAAAATGCCACCCTAAAAAAATAAAAAGAGACAAACTTGATAAAGAGCAGCCGACTCTCAAATTAAAAGGAGGACTGTTCTCAGAACTGTGTTTTCCTGGAATGCTAGTAAAGCATCAGAAGATCAGTCTTCTGTATCATCACTGCATACTGGAAGGACTAGCTCAGAAACACATGTGTTCTCAGGTATTAATTAGAAGAACATCAATAAATTCTGTTTCCTCACATACAGAGATGGCTACAAAGTATTTATAGAAACTCATATTTTCACTATTATTAAAAACTGTCACTTTTTTGCATGTGTTTTTTTTTTTTATTTTATTTTTAACCCACTTTTGTCCAAAACCAAGGATTCATTCTGTTTTGTCATCCCTGTATTAACACTTTGGAACCCCTAGGCTTTCCACAAAAACAAATTTATTTTTTCTAAAGTAAGTTCTTACAATGCACCTTTGCAACCTGTGACAAAACCCCACATGCAACATCAAAACATACAGGTCTGACTTTTTGAGAGGCATACAGGCAGCAGCTGGTGGCCAGCTAGCCAGATAACCAAAGGACTGCAGATCAGAGCCTACCTCTGATTATTCCTAGTCCTTATATTCCCTTATTTCCCCCCTTTTTCTTACTTAGAAAAATGTAATAAAAATGGTTAAATCAACACCAAATTGATGTTTTATAGCTGCCAACTCTGTTAACTTAAAGAAGATTTATAACTCTGAAGACTGTACACTTAAAAGCATTCAATGCAGCTAGCAGCAAGCTTTAATATTCTCATTTGTGACATATTTGCAAACTTTCATAGAGAACATTCTTTGAAGCATAATTGCTATCTGTATCTTGACCATCTAGTACTGAATATACATATACAGATTCTTTTATAATGTTTTCATTCTACTTTACTCATTTCTCTTATCACCCATCATACTACGGGAGCTACACTGCGGGAGAAACCACTCTCTGACTGCAGAGACATTTAAAGTTTGTTACAATTTTATGATCTACAACTGTAGTAGCTGTAGGAAGCATATTTCATAGCACTCTTTACTCTGATTTATTATACCTGTACAGATACTAACAAACTGATATATGAATGCCATATGCAAACTTTACAGGTTCTTTATTCAGAAAAATCAAAGTGTTCTTTTGTTCAATGGCAATTCTGTAAGTATATCTTTATTGCATGGGGGAAGGTGTTTTTGTGTTGAAATAGGTAGCAAATAATTAGTATGTGCAACTAACAGAAAAACAATCATTGCCAGAATATCTAAGTGTTCCCCTATCATTCCAATTTTTTGCTAGATAAATTCTGTTGCCACAGATCAGTCAATGCTGAACTATCAATGACAAATAAATTGATTCGAGACTAAGAATCTTCTAGAAGCAGAAACTTTTTACAGTCAAAACTACAATAAGGTTGCTCAGCATCTAGCTCTGCAAACAGGTTTATACAATCTCATATGATAGCCTAAAATCAATGATGCAGTCATACAACTTTACTCATTTGCCAAGCAGTATCAGTAAAGACCTCAAACAAATACTTGCTTAGGGTGAAAAACACATACCCATTCCTCTCTATTTCACATATTGATAGCAGCTCTAGCTCTTACATCTGCTTGTTGACAGCTCTGATACGCCGTCTTCTGTTCTGATGACACTTAGTTTGCATTTCCTTTGCTGTTCTTTTCTTTGCTATCTTGAAAGTTAGAAACTAGATGACTTGGTTTTTTAAAAATGACTTTTAATTCCATAGACTTTTCTATTTCTCACCTGAAATGGATGTGTTGGATGGTTTGATTGCAGCTTTTACACATTTATACTTCTGAGACTCTAGGAACAGACTTCAACTTGTAATTTTAATTAGCCAGTACTGCTAATGGAAACTGAAAAACCAAATGAAAACAACAGAAAAAAGACAAATATTAAACCCAAGAATATCCTAAGAGTATACACATAGTAAAGACACATTTCAAAAGATGTTTTTATACATATATGCACACCTCTACACATCATATTTATAAAGTGTATCTATATCTCTAAGTAAAAAACAAAACAGCAGTGTTTTTATTCCTGCTATCCCTCATAAAGTGTATCCGAAACTTACTCAACAGGTATAGTACAACTTTTGGCATTTCAAACAAAAAATTTCTTATTCAGCCACTGTCTCAGCTGGGTTGAAAAACATTTGAACACCCCTCAAAATAGCAGAAAAAAGGTTAACTGATTTATCAGTTAAAGTCTCTCAAGAAATCAAACAAAGGAGAAAACTTCAAATACAGAACTTCAAACAGAGGAGAAAACATCTTGATCAGTTCATCTTATGTGATGCAGTAGCAGTCATGCTTCCTTTAAGTGCTACAGCATCTCAGTGTTCCTACAATTAGAGGCTACTGCAAATGCTCAAAGTCCTCTATGCATTTTACCTACACACATGAACACTGTCCCTAACTAGCTTCATCAACTGAATACAAGCTACAGAAAAAAGTACTTGATTGTGCAGAGGAATACATTTCTATTTCATTAATTCCATAAAAATAAACCATTAAGCCAGTGCCATATACTTCAATAAGCTGCCTTGCTTGCTAAGTGGCCTACAGACCAAGAAAGCAGTAGTTTTTTCATCAACTTAAATATTCTAATACCAATTTGCACCTATTAGGTGCTATATGTGTGAAAACAGTCACTCAAGTGTAACATCAGTAACGTAGTTTGGTAAGTAAATGATCTGTGATTAATTTGTTCCCTAGCAATTACATCCCTAAACAATGTATATTCCATTAATGACACCCCATAAAACATTGAAATGTTTCCTCTTATTGCTGCTACCAAGTTTAGCTAAAATATGAAGTACTTTTGAAGAAGCTGTGCATGGACAATTGAATTGTTAATCCAGTCCTGTCACAAGGCTGTAAAAAGAAAATTCCAATTAAGTCAAACATGTAACTTGATCCCCAACAGGAAAGGTGAACTAAAAATCCACAATGTATATAGATTGGGAGGGGAAGAAAGGAGAGAGCACACCATCTAAGAAGGCTGCAAGCAAGAAAGAAAATTTTCTCTATGGGACTTCCCTGGTACCAAACTTGTAGGAGTGCTGCAATGTATTCTCTTATCAATCAGCAGAAACTGCAATTATTCAGCACTTCTAGAATTCAGATCCTCACCTCTGTGCTTCCACTTCCATAACTTTGAAATTAGAAGCAATGTTCATCTGTTTCAGAGGCTTGACATGGCTACATACATACCTTAACTGAAGGGATCACACTTGTAGTTACCTTCATGTCTTCTCACCAATTCTCCCTATTACATCTGTGACAAACTACTGCTTTTATGTATAAGCTACATATATGCAAGTGTTCCAAAATCATCAATGATCATCCCACAAATACTCTGAAGGTGATTAATTCTATGATGGAATCCCTTTTGTAATTAATTCTCACATCAAAATACTCTATCTACCCAGGAACTAAAGAGAAAAAGCTAGATATAACCAGGTAGTATTTATTTTGAAAATTCCACTACTGGCATTACCCCTATTTTAACAAACATACTATATGCACTACAAGAAACAATGCATTGCCATGCACATGCTGTTTTAGTGCCTTTTATGTCCTCCCAACAGCACTGTGTATCTTCCCAGTACAGTTAGACATTGATTAAGCCCAAGTTCCAGAGAGGGAATGCAACCAAAGCTTAAAAGAACAAGCCCTTTGTTTCTTATCCTAGTCTCAGAGTTTCCTTATTGAGTTTATTAAGTGGTGTTTTTAACAACTCAAATTTGTTATAGAAAAAAGCCAATGTTTTTCTTTTACTGTCTTTCTCTTTCTTGTTAGTACTAATCAGTAATTTTTAGATGTTGGTGCTAAAAATGACAAATCTCCATGACTCTTCATTTACTGTAACTTTCAAAGCCTTATTGAAAATGCAGAAATAGTAAATGGTATAGTACCACTTTATATTGATTAGATACTCATCATCTAGCAAACCAGTCTCAAATTCTCCATTTCTTAAGAGGAGAGCCAGAAAAATCATTGAAAAGTTGCATTCACACTGAAGCTCCTCCTCCCTGCCAGCCCTCCCCCCCAACTACTGTACCTCTGAACTATTTTCATGATGTAAGTGATCTGCTGCTGCCTTGCTTAAAAAGGACAAGATTTTAGCAGAATCTGCTCTGCTAGTCAAGTGTTTGCTGCATCACTACCACATCTATATGAGCACCTCAAAGGATAAAATCGAATTCAAAACACCTGAAATACCACTAGAAAAAAATCCAACAGCTGTATTTCAGATTTCTAAAGAACACATATAGTATGTTAGTGAAAAAGAGTTTGTTAAAACAAGATACAGATGCCAGATTGAGCTATGAAAGCATGTTTTGATTGATGTGATTAATACCTTCAATAATTGCTTATGATATTTATACAGCAAGACTGCACCTTCTACTTTCAATTACTTTAAAAGTACTTGATAGAAATCTAGGGAATAAGTCTGTTAACAGCACTATTATCAAGCAGTATTAGTAAGATTTGTATGTTTAAGAGTTTAACAATTGATTGTATTTTGAAAATGTAATTCTGTTTTAAAAAAACAACCACGTTTGATTTCTGCACAACGCCTGCAAATTCTGTAAATGCATCTCTTGTTAGTTTAGCTTTTCTCCTGATGTGACAGACACTGCCTTTTATTGTGCTTCTAATCAGTAAAAGATAACATATCTTTTATCATCTCTGACATCTGTATTCAAAATTCATACGTAATGGAAGCAAGAGAAAACACAGCTCTGACCAGAGCCTGTGAAGGTTTCCTGCTTTGCAGCATGATAGCTACTGTGTTTAATGATGAAAAGAATGACTTAAAGACTAAGGTTTGAAGGAGACAAGTTACAGTCTGTTTCTATTTCATGAAATAACGGC
The DNA here is from genome assembly GCA_013401255.1 of Urocolius indicus. Classification (NCBI taxonomy): domain Eukaryota; kingdom Metazoa; phylum Chordata; class Aves; order Coliiformes; family Coliidae; genus Urocolius; species Urocolius indicus. The sequence continues at coordinate 42,132 of WBNH01008189.1, forward strand.
ATGGCTCCGTCTGGTGAGCAGTTCCGAATCTGTGTGCTCTGCCTTGGGCACACATACCAACAGCTGCTTCCAAGCAGGTATCATCTTGTAAGTGCCAGCTGCCTTACACATGAGTGTCTGCAGTTTAGGAAGCTTTCAACGGCATGGTACATCATGTGGCTATATATGAAAGGGCACACTTAATGGGGAGGCCACACTTAAACTCTGTAAAAAAAGGGTTTATGATGGAAAAAATCATTATCGTTTTCATTAGAAAATTCTTGCCAGTTCTTTTTCTGTTGCCTATATTCCTACAACATGTCAATAATTGATGACGTTACAGATGACCACTGTTAAGTTCTGCCAAAAGTCAGTAATTAGAGCCATATCTGATTAATTATGGGAAGCACAATGGAGTGCTGAGCAGCACAGTCTGATTCATGAGCTGTTAAATTAGTAAACTGGAGAACAAGACACTGATACGTGCACTATGAGCCAGACTCATCCTTGAAGTAAAATTTCTGCAAAGAGCAGAAATAAAGTGAATCCTAGCACAGCATAAAAGTGTTATCTCCTCCTCTAGGGGTGAATCTAGACTAATTTAGATGAAATTTATATTTTAACAACTTCAAAGCTGCCCATATCCATTTTTTTACTGGGCTACATCATTACCTTGTGTAAGTTCACACAGCTACACTGAGCCCAACTGAGTTACACCAGGTGACATTAAGGATGTTTACGACTCCAAGACACATATTCCAAGTCAGAAAATAAAAAGTACGTTTTAAGAGCTGACCCAAATCACAGCCACACAAACATCCCTTAAAAGTACTATCAGATTTTCTTATGCTGTTATGAATGATAGTCACTGCCCTAACAAAAGTTACTCCCAGCATGTCACTAAAATCAGTCCTCCACAACAGTGACAAATATTTACCTGTATATCCCCACCTTCCACTTCAATACTGAACACAGCACAAGTATCTGGATGAGAGGAAAAAATGAAAAATGTATAACCTAGGGTGATATTTTATTTGCTCATCAAAAAGTTACTTACCCCAGCCAAGAAGGATTTTACAAGGTACACATAAATATTACACATAGCCTAATATGACACTCTAATCCTCTAAAATAGCTTTTTCAGGGCCACATGATGGATCATATTATTGTTAAATTCCAGTGACTCAGGTGCACTTCATTTCTTTGACTTTCATTGGAAAGCCATTAACAAAGTGTATGATACATGATTTTCTATCAGGTTCAGTATAACCCCACACCAAACTTCTAGTCAGAAAACACAAGTCCCATTGTAGTTTCTAATTCAGCTTCAAAGAAACTCCCAAACTTAATCATCTCCAAGCTTGCTGCAGTCTTCAGCAGCTTATACAACCTTATAAAAATAATCTCGACTTTTTTTTCATGTATCTGTGAAAATGGCTCAAAGCATAACAAATACTGGTTTATTTGCTTAGGGCTCCTACATAGTATTATGCAGAATATATTTGTCTTACTCTTCTTGACCTGGAACCTCAACCTGCAAAATAATCACCCTGCCTATTGCCTGGACAGCAATATGGAATTCAATAACTCAGCAACATGGAATTCAAAAGCTACCAAACATGCATGTCAGTAAACTCCCACACTGTAAACATAAACATATATGTGCATTTACTAAATATTTTGAGGTTTTCAGATTTATCTGTTGTCTTTAAATTGTAAAAACGTGGAGACAAAACATAGCAGAGTGCTCTTATGTTCTTTCCCCATCTTGTAAAAAAAAGGCAATGCTTAGAGACAGAGCTCTGTAGCAGTTTCATCTTGTTACAAAGCAAATGATAGTAACTCAGAAGTATGCAGAAAATAACAGCATGGGCAAGAGCTCAGCACACATTCTCAACAGCAGCCTTTCTGTAGTATTTCAACAAAGAGAATACAATCAGGTCCTGGCATCTTCTTATATTCACTGCACTATGATCTTTATAATTACCTATCCAATAATCTCTAATGATCTCTCAACTCCTTTCCTATTCCTTGTGCCCTTATCACACTAAGGAATTAGCTTTTTTGTCTTCTACACTCATATAAACTATACTAAGTAATCAACAGTTATCCTTCTATTTGCATGTATGAGTCAGTCATCCACTAAGAACAGTATATTGATTTCTAGAAAAAGAGATTACATGCAGAACCATAGCCTAAGGTGGTTATTTTTAAGCAAACAAACTGCTGACTTAGTGAAAGCACCAACTTGTCTGTCAAAACAGGGCTCCTTCTGAGAAGCCATTCTAAGTGACTTTTCTTCTACCAAGATCTTCTGCAATTTTCTTATGCCTGGCAAAACACATCTAGCAGAACCTATGGCAAACCTACTAACAGAAATACAGCTTGCACACAAATGGTAGGTATCTAAATGTTGAAGGACCCATCCTTGGTCATTAAAATCTGTTCATATAAAGCTGCCTTTAAGAGGTAATATCTTAAAGTATGACTGCAAAACACTCAGATGCAAAATAATAATGTATGATTACCATAAGGTAATGCAGGATTTCCAAACCGTCCAGTGAGACCAAGGTTATATGAAAGTTATATGAAAGAAGTCTTCTAGCAAAAGTAAAGAACTGAAATAAAATGAAACACTTGAGTAAGAAAGCTATCTTTCTATGCTTCAAATTTACCTGACCACCTCTGTGAAGCAAGAAGGAAATATTCTGCAATACACAGAACTGCTCAGTTTAAGTGCATGATAGGTCTTCTTCCCCTGAAACTTCATCTATTAGTTATTGCCAGAGGCAACAAACCCAACTCAAGAGCTGAGCTTAGTAATAAAGCTGCTGTGTTAAACTGTGCCTTTCTGCATCAATTCAGTAGCATCCAGGTGTCCAAAAGTATAGCACACTAGACAGGGAGAAGGCCATTTGCAATTAAATTTTATAGCCATCAAAATGAGAAGTATTATATGCATGTCTTACACTAATACATGAACATTACTACTAACACTGAGCATTTTGAATAGCAATGAGGCAGTTTAAGTAAATGGCTCCTAGGCTCAAGAGTTTACGTTGATCATTTAATTGTAAAGATAACAAGCAACTTAGAATTCTACTTGATTTTTTTTGCTTTTACAAGATGAAGCAAGGAAATTATACTAACATGCACATGTCCTGCCTATTATCCAAAATGCTTTGCTTGCTCTTTAAAAATATCTTACCTGAATGGGGATTTCTATCAAACTAAAGAAACAGAAGTGAGATTCTGAAACAACTACCTACTCAATTACAACTGCAGTCACACTGCAATTAACACCCTAGATGTTTCAAAGTTCTTGTAATAACGGAAATAAACATTAATAACCGTACACTTGCACCACCTTCAAAGCTTTGACTACAGCTCCTTTGTTTTTTGGTGGCAGCCAAAAAGCCAACAAGATGCTGGGCATCATGGGGAAAGATAATGAGACCATCCTAAAGTGTATTGTTTCAGCACTACAAAATCCTGGATGAGCCCGCGTTTTGGCTACTGTAAGCAGTTCTGTTTCAGCTCAGGAAGAGCAGTTCACATGGTCAAGGGAACTGAGTTACTGCTATTCAAGAGAAGCAAAAAAAATGTCAGAGACTGGTTTGGAGAGGAAGAGCTTGGAGAAGGCCACAGCTGAATTTTACAAAATGATGAAGGCACTAGATAAACTGAACCCAAAACTTCTCCCTGTAACACTAGATCTAGGAGCAGTCAGTGAAAGCAACAAAAACTTTTTGCAAAGGGTCAGAACATTCCCTGAGAGGTTGCACGTGTGTCTGGTGTCCTGGATAAAGCAGCTGTGGCTGGTTAGCAGGGAATATATGGGTAAGCAAGTGGCTAGACTATTTTTCCTAAACTGCATCTCCTCTCTCCATTGCTTGAGACAGATTACAGGGGTGGAGAGGCCATTCTTCTGACACAGTATGGTGTTATGTTTTTTAAGATCTCCATTATACTTTGTAGGCCCATATACCTAATTCCTCAGTTTCTTTCTGTATTGCTAAGAACAATACACAATGCTTGGCAGACAGAGGGGCTTCTACAGCATTTTTTGAGTCAAGCATTACACTAAACCAAGAATATGGGGGGGAAATACAGTTGCCTCTTCTGATTTGGGCAGCCCACCTTCGGGCCACTCATACTCTACTATGGCCAGCTGGGAGTTAACAGCTTTGCCCAGCCAGTTTGATCTGCTACATCAGATGCAGCAGTCACCAGTTAAAACATTTTACAAACTAAGACCTTAGAAATCATCACTCCAATAAAATCCGATTTGTCTCATTAAAATATTTTGAAAGGCAGGACCTCAAATACCTCAAATCTTTCTCTGATAGGACTGTCACCTTTTGTATCCTCAGTGCTCCCTTTAGACATCTCTGTGCATCTAAACGGTCTTTCAGATCCTCTGAACGCCAATTAGTTTATCATAGCTACACTGAATTCTAGAATTTGCATTTCTGAAGTTAAAGGCATGAAGCTAATTTAACTGCCAGAATCACACAGTGTAAGGAGGCTCAAGTAGTGAATAATAGTGCCTGAAAAAGGACCTGTTGGCACATACTATATCGCTACAATGGTTACAGAAAACAAACACGAGGGATCATTTATAAACACAGAGAGCAGCTGTTGCAGGGGGCGTGGGAATAACCTCTTAAAGCGGAGGAAAAAGAGGAGGAGAACACTTGAGAAGGTGTTCTGGGGAAAAAAAAAGAAAAAGCTTTAATTTCCTATTTTAAATATTTACATATATATGGTTCTGCAGAAATGTTTATGGTGTGTTTGGCGCGGAAATTACAACAGACGCCAGCCTCCGAGTTTAAAGGTCTCTGTGTTTCGCAGCGCCCCGGGCTGCCGTGGCATCGCTGCCAACGAGGCAGGCCCCGAAGCCCCACCGGCGCCCGGCCCTTCCTCCGGGGCTCGCCACCTCCACATCTCGCTTCCCGCTGCTCCGGGCACGTACCCTGCCCAGCCGCCCGCCCGGCGCCGCCCGCCGCCGCTCAGACACCCGCTCGCCCCGCTGCCTCCTGCACGGCCGCTTCGCAGGGGCGCGGGGCTCGGCGCGGTCCCGGTTCCTTGCCGCCCCAGCCTACCCTCTTCATCCTCCCTTACCGCGGGCGCCGGGGCTGTGCCGGGCTGCCTCAGCCTCTGCCGGGCCTGCCGTGGCCGTTCCGGAGGCTGCTTCCCCCTTTCCTCTTCCAGTGTCGCTCGCCCTCGGCGCTGGCTCCGTGCTGCCACCTGCTCCTGCCAGCGCTGCACCTTGGACGTACACCGCAGTTTGTCCTTGGCCAAGCAATTAAGTGTTCTCCTCATGTTAGGGAGCGGGGAAGTGGTTGTTTTAACTCCTTTATTCATTTGGAAGTGAAGTTCCAAAGTTTCGGCTTACTGATGTTATTTGTTTTCAAGGACGGGCTCTGCAGCTCCAGTGTTGCTCTTTCAGGGTGGCGAGGTCACTTTGCAACTGGAGAGTTTGTGAGGTCTTGTGCCTTTCTCAGAGGCCTGGAATAATGAAGCTCAGCTTTCTGTATGTGATGAGTAGACTTATACAGTCACCTTCTTCTGTACCAGCTATTGAAGGTTTTGCAAAGTACACATCATCAAAAGTTTGTGAAGTCCAAAGAGTTATAGTAAATTTGCTTATTGCCTTTAATTCTTAAGCATGTAAAATCCAGTTTCTTGAGGTGTTGGAATGTCACCAATTAGTTTTAGCATCTGCTCAAGAAAATCGTATTTTTTATGTTAAAAGGAAGAACAACTAGTTATTTTGTGTGACATTGTGGTAAAATATAAATAGGACGATGGATTGTGTTTTTAAGCTTCACTGTGTGAAATCCACATGCATACGATAAAACTTGACTGCTCCGTAGAGGCCATGAGCTGTACTTTAGGCCTTTGGTTGGGCTTGCCAAAGGCTGGCCAAGGGATGGTTTCAGCGTTTGAGTCTGGCTTGTGACTGGCAGCAGGGCACATATTTTTTTAGGCATAACTTTACAAAGTCTGAAATTTAGACACAAACCTAAAAAAAATTGATCCAAATAACTATATAAATTATTGTTAGTTCTGCTTTCACAGTTGCAGTAATAAGCATTTCTTATTGACTTTAAACATAAACTTTCCATTTCAAATCAGAGCTTGTAAGAAACTGTTTAATAAATAAAATGCTTTTCAAACTGAGTTTATTTAGAATACTTTGCAAACATTTGTAAACAGTATCTAGCAACAGGACAAGGGGCAATGGGATGAAGCTGGAGCACAAAAAGTTCCATTTAAATATAAGAAAAAAACTATTTTACTGTAAGGGTGAGGGAGCCCTGGCCCAGGCTGCCCAGGCAGGGTGTGGAGGCTCCTTCCTTGGAGATTTTCAAGACCTGCCTGGACACGTTCCTATGTGACCTGATCTAGGTGGGACCTGCTTCTGCAAGGGGGCTGGACTAGATGATCTCTAAAGGTCCCTTCCAACCTTCCCATTCTATGATTCCATGAAGCAGTAGGTCTGATCCTAAAATGTGTTCTTCATTGAAGTGGATGAAATTGCAAACCTTGCCTGCAGTGGCCTGAAAGAAATTATATAGGAAGAGAGGATAATCGAGCAATAAAACATGCAAGAGCTGAAGCACTGAGATGCCACACAGCAAGGGAAGAACAAACGACCACAGAAAGTTCCAAGATAATTATGAAAGATGAACTAATTAAAACTTGTCTTCCAGCAGTTAAATTAAGACAAAGTTACCACTACAAAATTGTGTAGCATTCTGACAGTTACCTAAACATGTTTGCCATCAGTGGACCAGCTTCTGCTCTTGTTCACAGTAGACTTATTTTCATGAGTTTAATTTCTTGAGTAGTTTCAATGAGAGTCTGGAGCAACAATACTATTCTGTTGCTCTTCTATTTCTATTAAGTAAAACATAAGTTACAATACCCATGTCAGAGTGTAAAACTATGAGTGTGAAATTCCAAGCCAAATTGGTCCAGATGCTGTGTGTTGGTAGTTGTACAAAAATTTGGCATTCGCTGTAGTTCTTGAGACAGAAAGCTCCCAGGGTCTTACATAAGTTATGCACGTCAAGGCTGTAGAATGAGGCCTTGTAATTGTAGAATCTGCCAAAACAGCAACAAGTCAGCACAATCTTCTAGTTCTTGGCGTCTGGCCTTTACTGATGTGTAGTTCAGATGTAAAAAAAAAAATCTGTTGGGAGCAGGTAGAGAAGAGAAGCATGAGAGAAATGTTCATTAACCTTTACCCTCCATAACAGAATTGGAAATTCTGTTTGGCTTAGACAACAAGGTGATCGTGTGCTTGGCTAATCTATGAAGTAAATACACAAGCTTTTATTTTTTTAATTACTTAAATGCTGCAGTTACAGTTAGTTTGAGCATTAAATATTACAAATATGGATGAACAAGAAAATGTTAACTTCTTGCATATGAAAATAATTCAGCTGTTACAATTAAAGGCAAACGTTAGCAAATCCAATATTACTTAGGCAAGAGGTAGATCTCAAAGGGCTAAAATGCAGTACAGAAACAAAGGAAAGCAGACTCTGGTGTGCTATATTCCTCTGAAGCTGCAGAAGATAAATGAGTAGAGTTAGAGATGTGGCAGAATACAGAGCTTTATTTGAAAGCCAAAAAAACTCACCCAACTTTAAAAGGGCTCAAGTAACAATGATAAACCTTTTTAACTTGACTGCAAGGAAGGCTTATCTAGAAGATAATAAGCTATGAAAGGCAGATAAATAAAAATTTCTTGCCCATTCTAGACTCCATGATGATCATAGTAGGGTTTTTTTGGTCACAGGTGAACAGAATGGAATGTTTGATTCATTTTTTCTTTTTTATTAGAGAGTCTATCATGCATGCATATTTAATTGTTTTGTTTTTTCTCTCTCCTTAAACCTTCACTCTCTGTAAAATTCTGTGAATAGATACCAATTGTATGGTGGTAGGCACATCTTATGTTCATTTTCCCTTTTACTTTAGGTCATTGACTTTGCTTACTTGTATTTTAGTAAAGTTAAAATAGCTCTTTTTATTTGCATAATGTTTCAGATAACAGTCCATATTACCTTTCCAGTGTGATGGTATTGTTGGTTGATAAAATCTCAGAGTTAGTGTTATGTTTGGTAATTTAATGACTCTTAAAAAAATTATACAGGGTTATATCTGGAAGTCACAAAACCAGCACATATGCAATCTGAGAGAAGTTTATTTTTAAATGTAAGAAACTTGGCAGTGTTTTTTCAAGTGGATTTTGTAAAAGTATTTGGCATCTTGATTTTTATTCTTAAACTCTGGGATGTCTGTCGATGAATGTTAGCATACTAGTATATTCTTCTTCTGTAATCCACAGAATTTTACCTGCAGATATTTCTAACAATTCTACTGGAAACCACAGCACTCTTTTTGTCAAATGTCACACAAGACAATTCCCTCTGTGCACATCTAGTGATGGTATTCATGCTCTTAGAAAGCTGTGTAGTTTCACCAGGCAGTGGAAAGCATTGCTCAGGCAATGGTCAGCTGCAGTCCCTTAAGGTCAGCCAGATGTATGCCTTTCCTGTGTGACTAATGCCACCATCCTCCTCAAGGACTAGGAATGCTCAATGTTGCTTTAATTTAATAATTAAAAAATGTGTTCATATTTGTACAATTTTTTAAAACATGAAATGTGCTTTAAAGCACAAAACTCAAATATTATGTAAATATACAATTTACCTATTTCTGAACAGAGTTCTCTTTCTTGGTTTCTGTTATCTTTGTCAACTAGGGGATTTCTCTCAGCCCTCACCAGTCTAGTTTTTAATAACTTGGCTAGAAGATTATTTAATCTGGTTTAAATGAACTTTTAAATGATATGATGAGGCATAAATATAATGCTCAAAGTCTTGATTTCAGTATAATTTGATATAAAGGATCTTTTACAAAGCAGTATTATGCAGCATGAAGCATCAACGCTTTCATCCATCTTTATTGTTGCTCATTTAGGCCCAGACCCACACTTACGTGCCAGATGGCAACTGCAGAGGAGTTTCAAGTTATAGCTGCAATAGATGAGAAGATAAGTGCCTCTTGAGAAAGGGAAAGCCAGATTGCATATTCCTTTCAATTGCACCTGATGACTTATTGCTAGTCACTAATTGGCTTGTCTGTACATAGGCAATTCAGAATCTGACGGCAGTACCTAACTTTATCTGTAGCTCTGTTCTTCCTGCAGAGATCACTGGTGAAATAAACCCTTGCAGAGGAGAATATTTTATATGAAGGTCTGTGAAAGGCAGACCTAAGGGTTTTTATTTTTTTTTTTCTTCTCATTACTGCTGTGTCAAGATTTTTTCCTTCAGGAGAGCCATAAAATCTTGCATAACTGTCATTGTTAGTTATTACTGCAAAATAGAGTATCTGTCTATGATGTGCTAACAATTGACAATATATGCATACTAAAAAGGAGAAAACTATGATAAGTAGGGCTTGGTCTATTTTTCACTAAAGGTATGAATGTTTTAATAGTGATCTTCCTTTCCCATGTATTTTTGAGTGCCTTTTCATTTTAGTCCTGGGTGGGGCATTTGACAGCTTGTTTTGACCACATACAGAGAATCAGGAGAGCCAATGATGACAAGCATAAAATAACTCAGGAATGAGGAACTCTTGGTTTATTTTCACTACTTGGACACCATCAGCAGCTGAAATGTCTCTAGAGCTTTAAAATGGTGTTGTTGCTTGCCTTTGCTGTTGATCAAAGACAAAATCTGTGTGTAATGGTACAGCATGTAGTCAACCAGGTAATAATCCCTTAAAAAGGTGAAGTACCCATTTAGAAAACAGCATCCCTAGTGCAATGAAACGTCAGTGATTTTCTGGTTAATGCAGAACCTGCATTATCTACCTAAGTCTTAAATTGAAAGCATTTTATCATTTTCCCTAGATACATTTTGCTAAATGCAGTGACAACAGAATTATGGGCAAACAGCCCCTCCCCCCATCCCCCATGCTCCACTTTCTGTGATACAAATAAATATTAGCTGTGTTGAAGGAAAAAACAAGGAAAAACAGGCTATGTAGTTAAGATCTGGAGCATCTTCCTTATGAGGAAAGGCTGCGGGAAATGGGGCTGTTTAATCTAGACAAGAGGAGACTGCTGGGGGATCTCATTAATATTCACAACTATATATATGATGGCTATCAGGAAATTAGGGCATCCCTTGTTTCTGTTTTGTGTAACAACAGGACAAGGGGCAATGGGATGAAGCTGGAACACAAAAAGTTCCGTTTAAACATAAAAAACTATTTTACTGTGAAGGAGATGGAGCCCTTGGCACAGGCTGCCCAGGGAAGGTCTGGAGGTCTTCAAAACCCACCTGGATGCATTCCTGTGTCACCTGATCTAGGTGAACCTGCTTCTGCAGAGGGGTTGAACTAGATGATCTCTAAAGGTCCCTTCCAACCCCCACTGTTCTATGAGTCTGTGTTCAGTATCTTTGTCACCCATGCACCTGTAATCATAGTGTGCCAACAAAACCAGAAGAGGTGTGAAAGTATAACAACAAAGGGATAAAGAATATACCTTGTTAAATAAGCATGAAGTTAAATATATCACTGGAAATCAATGGTATTTCTCAAACATATTCTCAACAGAGGAAAGTGTGGAAGTAGAAATATTCTTAAGTAAAACAGGACCACATGAAATATCTAGAGAAATCATTGGGGAAATTCTCCATACCTTAACTGGACTGTGAATTGAGTCCACAGCTTATAAGTTGTTTGCTTCAGAGAATTGCTAAATTGACTTTTGCCATTTTGGTTTCCACCGGTAATAGATGAGACACAATTACAGACGAACATCCAACCAAGAATAGAACTGTTTAACACTTGAATAACTGTGCAGTCAAAGCAATATTCCTCAGGGAAATTAAATTTAGAAATAAAAAAATTATTTAGAAGCCAAGAAATGGAGAATCCTAAAAATCCTGGGTCAGGTCTTTTCAACATGTTATTTTTTTTCTTTCCCTGCACACGATCCAGACCTAAAACCTAATAGGGTGTTTTCAGTGACTCAACTGCTACAGCTGAACCAATACTTGGCACCTGACAAGACTTTAAATCCCTTCTATAATGTGTGAAGGAATTACCTTGCTCATCAGCAGCCACAAGTGGGTGACAAACAGCACTTATTTAACAAAATGCAACAGCTTTCTTCTGTCGGTTTGATGGCAGTAGGGAAATGTCAGTTATTTGAATGAGTATGCAGAGTGTCTGTAGATAGTCCTAATTGAGCTGCTGAAATGTATCAAGTTGGGTGTGCCTTGAACTTGCAAGTGAGTTATTGCTATGATAGTGCACTTGCATAGGAACCTTGGAGAGCATCATCATAGTGGTTTATATCATAGCTTTGGCAAAACCATGATCCAGTTTAATAAAGTGCCTCTCAGGATATGGCTACATATTGGTAGATAAAAATCTTTGCAGTACCCTTTATTGTCTTGCAAACTAAAGGGTACTTTGTAGGCTAAAACATTCCTTAAACTCTTCTAGTGAAAATAAATAACTGCAAAGTAAGGGTAGGAAATCTGTTATAGTTTGAAGTGAAGAGGTTAAGAAGTTAGTAAAAAAGAACTGGGATGGATGACAGCGAAGACAGCAAGAATTAAGGTACGCTTGGCAAGAGATGTTTGAAATGGTGGTATATTCTGCAGCTATCTGAGAATAAACACTTGATAATAATAATGATAAAATAATAATACATTTTGTAGCTGTAATATCTGAAAATGCTAAATTGGATATTATAATTTTTTTTCCATATATTATAACATAATTTATGTCAGCCTGAACATGTTCCAAAGTAGTGTAACAAATAAAATTGTTAGACAGAAACAATTTTTCACCAGATTTGACTGGTGGAATCAAAACCATGAAGAATTCTCTAATGTAAAGTTTCTTAATTTTTCTCTACCCTCATTAGCAGTAGCAACCCAAGGTGAAAGTGAAGACAAGTAAATTTGGAGTAAATGAAATCAGTAGGACTTCCTATAGGCCCTAATCATCCATAGGATATCATAGGATATGTGTTTGTGGGAAGGGAGGTATCTTATAAGAACTGAGTAACTGTTTAATAAATCTAATGTTTGTGTGTGATGTCTCAACTCAGAGTAAAACTAACTGATATCTTCCTTCAAGGCATCGGTGTTTTACTTCTGAAACATTAGGCATTGGTTATAGTTGGAGGAAATGCAAAGGCACCATTGGGCCAATAGTGCAGCTATGGCAAGGTGACATGAATAGCTTTTATGTGAATTTATTACTTTTAAATGTGCTGGCTTGATTAACATGTTATAGACCAACTTCACCTTTAGACATACAGCTTCCAAAGATGAAAAAGTAGCTTAGTTACTGTACAGCTAAAAGTTAATTTTTTCCCAATGGAGAAAAATTACTGCTCTTCCTCCTTCAGATTAAATGCCATTTGTTGGAAATTTTAGAGATTATTTTCCTCAGTCTTATTTTTCATTCTTGGCCAATATCGACTCAGTTCAGTGGGACTCTGTGGCTTCAATTGGTAAGTTTTTGCTCAAAACTACCAAGGCTGATTGATCTTGGTTAGGATTGTGAGAGCAGGGAAGATGAAGATGCTTATGTTTTGGTAATGCAGAACATGCTTGTGAATAAGCACTTTGTTAAAAACCTTTTATTTTTTTTTCTGGATTGGCAATGATGGGGTAACAAGTCTGCAGGAACAGTGGGGACTTCCTTATGCTTATCTTCCTGCCACAGATATATGAATATGTATGAGTAATAGCAATAGGCTCTGTGGCTTTTTTTAACTTTGTGTTTAAAATACTCTAGCCACTGTTTTTATTTGTTAATATGCCATGTCACACACGTCTCTGCAAATAAAGCTTTGAATAATTCCATTTTAGAGATTAGACCTGTTACAGGAGGTGCTGCTTTCCAGATAAAGGTTCAACGTGATTTTCAATGAAGCATTGCTCTAATAAATCATTTTGTGTATATACACTAGCATATACAAGCAGCACCTGTCATAAATATGTAGTTAAAAAATCCTGAGATGAATAAAGCATATGGCCTTTACATTTCAAGATCATGTCTGTAATTCACTGTACATTCATGCTGATACACAGACAAAGGTAAATTAGTTCCAGACAAAAATGCATCAATGCTCTATTGAATAGTCAATTATTAAACACATAATGGATTCTATGGTTATCAAGGCATGCTCAGAATGTGCATGGAGTATGTAATTTGCACCAGAATGGAACAGAATCATTCTATTTCTAAAAAATCCAGGAAAAATTATATTAATGTGGGATTAAAATAAGTTACTGCTTCTGTTGTACAATGAATAGGCTTACTTTACTTCATTTACCCTCCCAATGAGCTAATTTTAGAGTCTTATTATAGATACAAACCTAGAAAAATAGCAGTAAATGTTGTTTTCATTACCCTCAAGAAATAATCTATCCAATTTTCAACGTTCCATTTTGTGGAAATGTAATGTTTTTTGAGAAACGCGTGAAGGTAAATGTTGCAGTGTAAATGTCTTAGCAACCGTTCTTGTAGCAATTCGGTTGAATAAAATGAAAAAAAAAGAGTAATTGCCGAATAAACACCTTATGAGCGTCACCTGCATGAGGTTTAAAATATTTTTCATTCCTTTAAATCTCTAGTAAAGATTTTATTAATGAAAACAGTGTTTGACAGTTTACTGTTGACGTTGTCAACAAACTGTAAACATTCAGTCTATGACTGCAATTATATACCATGATTATTGCATTGGGTCATTGGTCTAGTGCATATTTGGATTAACATTAGACAAGCTGCAGATTTCTTGCAGTCTGTTTAAAGGCACCATTTCAATCAACAAAGAAGTGTGTCAGGCTGGCTGTATCACTTCAAGTGGATTTTAGAAGAACTTTATTCTTTGCTGCTCTAACACTTAATTATCAGTTGCATTAAATAAGATTACGGATACAGTTAATTGAGATATTACTATTTCATGGTTTGTAAAAATATATTTCGTGAGCTGCGACTTTCAAAAATACTTTTTACTAACATATTTTTCAGTAAATAAATGTAGCTGTTTGCATGTTCCAATAAAAACTGCAAAATCTCTCCTTAGCATGGTTCAACAGGTTACTGTTAGCTTATTTTCCAAGAAAACCTGCACAGTATGCGAGACAATATTGAGTTATTGCTGACATTTTATGTTAAAAGGAAATATGTGTGATGGTGGGCTTTATATGTATAAATCATTATATCCAGCAAAAAGAAAAAAAAGCTGAAATTGTGTAACTGTTTGTAGGATATTGCAAGAATTTTTTTGGCTAATGAAGTTTCAAGTGCAAGTTAATTTATCTGTATAAAACCCTAGGAATTCAGAGGCAGAAGTTCAGTAGTGGAGATTGCCCATACATGTCTCCTAGAAATTTCTGCTAGAATTTGAATAAAAAAATTAGTTCTTTGTTCTGCAATCTGTAATTCATTAGGATAATCTTGTAAACATGCTGACCTGTGGTGTATGACTGTTGTTTTGTGAAAGACATCTATAACCAGAATAATTTACATGATTATGTGTAAAAAAAATTCTTACCTGAGTTACTTGATGTCCTGGTTTCGGCCCATCAGGGAACAAAAGACCACGATTAGCCTCAAGTACCGAAGACTTAAGGATTGCTAAAGGGCAGGGAGAGCTTAATTGCCACTTAAGGTGCAGGACAAAACAGAGCAGGCTACTCGGCTTGGGGAAGAAAAACAGAAAACAATTTAATACCAACTAAAACACAAAACCCCAAAAACAGAACCAAAACAACAAAAAAAAAAACAACACAGAATGGTACAGAGATGAAGAGTCCGACCAGCCCTTTAAGACCACCTGCTCCCCACCCCTCNCGGTGCACAGGCTCTCCAGCATGTCCTGTGCCATGACCGCCTCTCCCACACAGTCTCTGGCCCGTCCGGGTACACTCACATGAAGTTGCTGCTGCTGATCCATAGGTTGCAGGGGTACCGGCTGCACTCTCACCACGGCTTGCAGAGGGGTCTCTGGTCTGATGCTCCATCCTTCCTCCTTCTCCGACTGTGGGGTCCGCATAGTCACCTCCATCTTGTACCACCCTTACACCTCCTGCCTGGCACCTCAAATTCCCGTCCCTAAATAGTGATCGCAGAGGCGCCAGATTGGCCCAGCCGGGCCGGGGGGTGGGTCTGAACCCAGGAGTCGGGGGAGAGTCTAAAAAAACTTTTACCGGGTCTTCACTGCAATCGCTCCCCCTGTTACTAAGCAAAAACAACTCCTTGCTAAACCATGACACTTGATATGTAAAAATGGAAAGAAAGTTTGCAGCAGAGATGGGATGACAGTTTTCCATTTCTGCATTAGCTGTCGAAATGCAACCCCAAGTGGATAATGCAGGCAGGAGCTTTTACTGCAATAAAACACTCAAAGAGAACATGTCACTATTGTGTAAAAGCCAGTGTATCACATTTGTCTTCATGATGTGCAATACTTCATCACACTTACCTGTTTAAAACAGCTATCTGAAACAGCATCCTATCTTTTGATGACTTCTTGACTTTAAACTCAATGGAGGAGACTTTAACAAAAGATTTTTTAAAGGAACTTAGCAAATGAGTCCAAATCTCAACATATAATGCTCCATTAAATCCTAATCATCAACTCATCAATGTTGTAATAAAGAAAGAAAGAAAGAAATATTTTAATACAGAAGAAATGTGTTTGTTGCTAAATGTTCATTCCACTGGGGATTCTGTAACTGAGGCCTCCAAGTTGGGACTTGCCTTTAATAGTAATGAACTTCAAGCACCAGTAGTCAAGGCATTTGCTATAGCTGTCAGTCAACGAGGCTTACACTGATGAGGTCATTTATCCTTCTGCTCCAGTCATTGTTCAAAGAAGTTCTGATGCCATTTTTCAGTACCTTGTTGATACCACAGCAGATGTAATTGCCTGCTATTATGATTCGTGCTGTTACTTCCATTGACCTTTCAGTATTTTGTTTTTCTCAAAGAAGAGGATATTTTATTAGCTATGGGGCTTTTGTGATTAATGATGTGATGAGAGTATGGAAAGAACTGTCTAGAATATGAATCTATCTCGGTATGAAAGAGGCTTCTGCATGTCAATGAGATTGCTTTGCTCATATTTTTGTAGCTGCAGGGATGAATCTCTGAGTAAGTCTGTATTTTCCTAGTCGGACTTCAGGCAATGATTGTCTCTTATAGTAAAAGCCATTCAGGAGGGAGACATTGTTCCAAAAGCTTTATTGTGGATGTTCTGTTATGTCCTTGAAAGAAAATATACAAATTAACTGACAACTTCATTAAGTCCTGGAGGAAGTCACGTGGTAGCTCAGATGTTTGAGAATAATGTGTCTGCATGTCAGACAGCTTTGATATCTCTGTTTGGAGGCGAGAGGGATATATGTGACCAGTTACTACTCTCTACCTTCATGTGAAACCTGAATGGCTTTTTATTACCTGTTTGGATCTTGGGTAATTGGAGTTCTACCCCTGAAGGAACCTTTGTTTCTGGAAGATCACAAGGATCTGAAAAGATATCTCTATATCCCCTGTTTAAACAGTGCACTATGACAACATAGTGGCTTCTGTAGCTATTGTGCTTCTTCCTTAGCTCAACTCATTTTGCCTGCAACTTGCCCAAGTCTTTTAGCTTAGCTTTGTGTTTTTGCCTGTTCACATTACCTGTGTTGTTATCTTTTCAGTTTCACTTTCCTCCTGTTCTACTGAGCAATTTTACTGTTTCCTCTAATGACTGCTTATGCTAATCTATGAAATGTTTATAATAAAACTCCTCCATACACACTATCATAATGACATGTGGGCTTTTTAATGTAGCAACACATACACAAACCCCAAGATTTGCATACTTAATATGTCGAAATTATAAACTAAAGCATGTGTAAACTAGTAGCTCTTTCAGCAGCAGGAGAAGGAAATTCGGCTGATTTTCAGATATTTAAGTGCTACTTGGATAAGAAAAGGAAAGAAGGAAAATGGAAACAATGATTCTGCTGAAAGTACTTGTGATGTGCAGAGCAGAGTAGTTAGCTTGCTTCTTTCCCCTCCTTAGACATCTGTACTACAAATAAACAAAAAACAAACCAGCAGTTCCAATTTTGTCTTTAACCTGTAATTTTTTCATGTACAACACAGTTAAGCAACTACAGAAAGGTCCAGCCTCTTTCAGTAAGGAAAGAGAATCAGAGTAGAACAGTAGTAAAGAGGAAGGAAAAGAAGCACCAAAATTATAATGTTTATACATTAGTGTATGTAGACGTTGAAATACAGTGAGTTCAATGATGAATCCATGGTGAGTCACCCTAATAACCATCTTTTCCTTCATATGTTTAGTGACGACATTCAGGATGAGTTGTTCCGTCACCTTTCCAGGGATGGAGGTGAGGCTGACTGGCCTGGAGTTTCCTGGGTTGTCCTTCTTGCTCTTTTTAAAGACTGGAGTGACATTGGCCTTTCTCCAGTCCTCAGGCACCTGTCCTCCATGATTGTTCAAAAATGATGGAGAGCAGGTTAGCAATCACATCAGCCAGCTCCCTCTAGGATGCATCCCATCAGGTCCCATTGACTTATGAGTGTTAAGCTTAGCCAAAAAGTCTCTAACCTCTTGCTCATCCACCCAGGGCAAGTCCTCTGCTGTCTGGGCCATTCCACTATCCTTGCTGGACTGGGCTTCCCAAGGGCTGGCCTTGGCCGTAAAGACTGAAGCAAAGAAGGCATTCAGTACTTCAGCCTTCTCTGCATCCTCTATCACCAGGGCACCCTCTGTGGATGAAGTGGTGCTTGAAGATTGACCAGCTCTCTTGGACACTTCTGCCATCTAGGATCTTATCCCATAAGATCTGTCCAAGCAGGTCTTTGAAGGGGCCAAAGTCAACTTGCCTGAAATCCAGGGTCATAGTACTGCTTTGTGTCCTGCCTCTTCCACACAGGATCTTGATGTACTGTTCATCTCATTTTTGCAGTAGTTGTGGGGAATTATTAATTTTTTTAAAATTCCACCTGTAAAAGAGCTTATGGGCTTAGAAGAAAGAAGGAATCTAAGACAATGTAATGCAACTATTTTAAAATGTGACTACCCCCATCTTGCCAAAGAAACAGTTACAGTAGTTTTTGACTAGCAGATACAGAAGTAATGTAGTGCAATAAAGAATAAGTCTTCTCATTTCTTTTAGCAGTAACAACAGTCAATAAATGCTTGTTCTGTGTCATTCAGTATTCATGCTGAAGCTGTGCAGCATGCAATACCTAAAATTACTACTGCAAAATCAGATATGCCATGAAAAATTACTAAGAAATTGTATCAAATGTTTGTAGGTTTAAATTTATTAGTAGCTGCTTTGTACACTTGTACCCTTCTGCAGCTTTACATGCTGCCTACAAGGCAAATTGTTTAAAAAAAATGTAATTTCATTCAGCTATCTGCAAGTGAGAATGAAAGAAAACCCATCAAAAGACTTAAATTAATGCCTTTGTGGAATGTGTAATGGGATATATGTCTAAGGTTGTTAAAATTATACCTTGTAGAAATTGTGCCAATCATGCAACTTACAGAGAAGGTCCAGTGAGTGATCATTTGCTCCCCAGATACATTTACTGGATTAGCATGGGAATTACTGTATAGTTTGATTTTTAATACATTTAGAATAGAATTCTCTTTAGCAATATTTTAAATGAAACATTGGCATCAGTAATAAGAAATCTATACAGTTGTTACAGAATGCCTGTAACTAAAGAAAATATGAAGTGAGGAAAAGCTGGTTTTCATGCACTGGAGAACAGAAAAATAATAAGCTGCCTCAGAGAGATGACTGAATTAATGAGAAATGTGGGTCTGAAAAAAGACATTTACTTTGTAAGGGTGTGATTGCTGTATATGCTTTTAGCTTCCAGTTAACACAGGAATCCACAATGAGAAGGCTAGCTGTGTGCTTTTCTGTTTTGTGTTAACTTCTGTGGGGCTTTGCCTGTTATAGATGTACTTTGATACTCCAAAATGAAGTCCTGTATGGGTCATTTATGTACCATTACCTGATTTAATTCTAGTGTTTACACACAGAAATGTATGATATTAAAAGTTAGGTCAAACTACTGTTGCCTAAGTGAGCAGGACAAACATAATGATCTCTTTTTTTGGTTGTAGATATGAATTTCACATACATACTTGTGCAGTTCAAGGTAAGTGCCACAGCTGGTCTATTGTATAGAAATGGTAACAGCATGAAAGATGGTAGAGAGAACAAATTTCATCTGCTGTGAAAATAAAGCTTCTAAAAGGCCATCAAACTTATAGAAACTGTATCTTTTATTTGAAGGGTACTCTTTCACTGTTTATCCCTAAATTTGCTATCAGCAGTAGTTTTCTTGCACAAGTTACAAATGTGCTTCTCCCTCTACTGTAAACTTCAACAGGCAAATAATATGTTGTGCATCTAATAAATGTGCCTGACAATTCTACTAACAGCATCATATACAGTGGACACAAAAAGTCCTGTCATAAAAGATTTAGATATCTTTGTTCCCTTTTGAGATGATTAATATAATTTTCCTCTATGAATCTAGAGAGCTGGAATATGCTTATTTTCTTGCTTTATTCATGCGGCTTCTCACTGACATTTACAAACATGGGTATCCAAAACAGTTTAATGAGCTGCATCACTTAGGGAAATTGTTTCCACCTCTTTCCTGTGCATCCAGTCATTTTTGATTGGAAATACCCCCCTTTTATCATTTGTTTTACTGTTTTGGCTTGCTAAATGTTTGGTGATTACAAAAACTGCATGAAAATGAGCTCAACAAGCTGGGATCATCTGCTGAGTTAAGGAAAATGCAAACAGCAGAGTTCCCAGTGCTGTACTGGCATTTTGTTCTGATCTTTCATTCAAAATAAGATCTTGTGCTTTAGTCTTAAACCTTTTGCAGGGTATTTCAAAGGCCATCCCTCAGCAATCTGCTGTAAGAAAGGTGATCAACACAGCTAAGGACTTTTGTAGAACAACTGCTACAGGAGATGAAAAGGCAGTCTAATTATGCTTTAAGTCTAACACAGGACTTCAAAGTCAGAATATATTCACAACATAATATTTTGTTCGAGTTATTTCTTACTGAGAACATCCAGGTTATCCTAGCTGAAAAATGACCCCAAATACAGGGAAGGCTGTCACATGCTTACCTATGCTTTTTAATAATAGGTGTGAAATTACAATACTAGGAATAATTAAAGATACTAGATTCCTACAAAGGTAGATGTAAAAATTACCTATTTTAATTCAAAGAAAATTAACATGTTTAGTTACATTAGTTAGTGGTTTTGCCTGGGCAAGGTTTTTCGGTAGTGAGGGACTTTAAGACCTTTGTTAAGATATTTTGCACACTTGTATTTTAAAAATGCGTTTTTCTTGATTCCCTCACTCACAAATGTGTCTACCCCTGCCTCCATGAGAGTGGTGCTCTGAGGCTGAATTCCTTCTGATACAGAAGAGAAGCAGCAAACAAGACAATGTCACAAATACATAATGAGATGGCCTTACAAAATTGAACAGCCCACATTGGAAAATCCAATAAATGTTTCAGCTATTCTCCAAAAAAAGAAAACACAAAAAGTATGACAACTGTCCATTTGCTCCATTGTGTTTTCAGTTTGATAATACAGTTGAGGAAGTTCATATTACCTCAGTGACGCTGGTATATTGTTGCAGCTTTGCTCCTATTTGGTACAGAGGAGCCAGAGTCCTTGTTATTTGTTGAGCTAATTGGGGTTTTTGGCTGATTTGTATTGCCACAGTGGCTCAAATGGTTGGAATGTGTTAGCAAATCTGACCTTTTTTGTTTCTAATGTCAGAATGAATCTGGTGTGATCTCACCCGTATTAAGTTGTGTTGGTACAGGTGAAATCAGAAGCTGTTACTTGTTTGGATATTGATTAGTTTTCATTAGTATTGACTATATAGAGCTATCTGTACAGCTTCTGCTTTTTTTTTTAGGGCAATAATAAATATTGGCAACAAGCTATATAATTTGATGTATATCTCTCTTACAGATACTAAAATACTGCTAAATCGAAACGTACAGTATTTAGACTTTTAAAAAGGTTAAATGAATTTCACTCAAGCAGATTACAGGCTCAGAAGTGAAATTTGCTTCCAAATTTGAGCCTGGGTGCTGTTTGCAGCCTCTGTAGATGCTGTGACACGCCCTACTGCTCACACTGTATCCCTGTTTTTGCCAATCCTTCCATCCGATCTCATCACTCTCCTGTGTGCAGGTCAGGTACAGATCACTAGGCCTGTACAACTGCTGTGACTTCCACCCTTGCTGTGTAGAAGCCCCAGCTTTAATTTGCACTTTGTATGTGCCACGTCTGCTATGTCAGGAAGAATTTTTCTCTCTGAACAGCTGGTGGTAGAGAGCAGAGCTCCACTTAAAGTGAGATCCAGCATTCGTTTGCTGCTTTTTGCTATGTTGTGTGAAAATACTCTGAATAAAACAGGTTCCCAGGAATAGGGTATTTCCTTAAGCCTTCAGGTTAGCTTGGTTAGCTAAACACTATGGAAAGAGCAGTATGCTACAATATGACCTGTATAAGGTCTGGCAGGTGGGATGGAAGGACATTTATTTTACTGTGATGGATGACTGATGTCGCAGATTCAGACCTGTTTTTATGTTATGTTAGGAATTATCTTTGCATCCCTTGCTTCATTTGCATGATGAAATTTTGCATGGTACTCTTTCATTTAAATCATTATGCATGCTGGTCTTTTAGTAGCATGATTTTCTTTAATTATAACACTAACAGTTGATTTTTGGAGGTTATTAATTGTTTAATGCTTTTACATAATGGTGCGATAAGAAATGTAAAAGACTGCACTGCTCTAACAGCTCTCATAGTAGCTCTAACAGCTACTCATATAATAAACCTATGGCTGGTTAGGATGACAGAAGACTCGAGAGCTTAAATTATGCAACTTAAAGAGGCTAAAGTCATCTGTAAGAGTTCTAGTCACATCTGATCTGAGGGGTTGTGTTGGAGTTTGAAATTGTATGAATTCTCATTCCTTAAGACAGGAAAATGAATCCTTTTTGGTAGTCCTATCAGAGCCTAAACACCTACAGAACACAATGAAAATTTTCTTTATTTGAGAACTGAGACAGAAAAATTCTTAGGTTCTGAGACAATGCTAAAGAACTCTGACACAGAAAACATATTTAAGTTGGAAATGAAAATGAAGGTCCTTAGCCGTGAAATAGTCTCTGGAGCTGTAACAAATCCAGAAATAGATGCCTTTATTTTTGTATCACTGAGTAACTCATGCCTCATGTTCCTTTTGATAATTGTCCAGGATTTCTGTAACTCCTGGTTCCTCTGACAGAGAAAATGTGGAAGACCAGATGGGACTGATGGATGCAATCCTCCAAATCACACAGAGTAAGTCAGCAATAGGAGCTAAGTAGTAGTAGCCCATAAATAGGTAGGTTTGTGTCAACTGGAAATCAGTGATCTACCAATTCCTAGGTTTGCTGGACAATGCTTAAAAATTAATCTTTTTGCATTCTATATTTTTGGTGGTTTATCTTAATAGGAAAGTGGAGGAAGGTAATATGAAAAGCTGTCAGGACAGATCACTGAATTTTATATAGCAACTTATAATAAGGATGAGTAAGAGACAGTGAATTGTGATCCTCATTACTATTGTCATCTCTATTCCTGACTATGGGATACAGCAGTGTGAATCCAGCTCCAAATCTTAGTGTGTCTAAGGATCCTAAGGGGACTCTTCCACTGTCCAGTATATATGTCAACTTAGAATTCTCCCCTAAATGCGCAGGTTTTTGTCTTCTTTTCACCGGGCTGGCCTGTCCTGTCACCACGAGAAAATCTCCTTTTTCTTGTTTGAGGAAATGTAAAAAAACCCCACAACACACAAATGAAGCCCAGCTAGGCATAGAATCATAGAATGATTTGAGCTGGAACTTTGAATGTTTTCAGGGATGTGGCAGCTACCACCTTTCTGGATAACTTGTTCCAGTGTTTCAGTACCTTCGTTATAAAACAATGTATTCCTTATATCTAGTCTAAATCTCTGCTCTTTTAGTTTAAAGCCATTACCTCTTGTCCGGTCAGAACAGGCCCTGCTTGAAAGTTTGTCCTCGTCTTTCCTATATTCCTTCTTTATGTAGTGAAAGGCAGCTATAAGGTCTCCTTGGAGCCTTCTCCAGGCTGAGCAGCCACAACTCTTTCAGCTTTTCATTGCAGAAAAGGGATCCAGCCCTTTTATAATTTTGTGGCCCCCCTGTGGACCTGCTCCAAGAGATTCACATGGTGTTCTTATCCTGAGAACTCCAGAAGAGTGGACAGAGTACTCCATTTATGACAATAAAAATTGCTAGAAGAGCCTTCTGCAAACACTGTATTTTTAATAATTAGAAAGCAGAGAATTTATTTCATAACTAAGTGTTTAATTGTGTCTAGTTTTTAGTATAAGGGATTTACAGAATGAGGGAAGTTGTATATCATGCAAGGGAGCAAACGAAAGAATACCAGAAATGCAGCTTGAACTTCAGGTCACCCAAACCCCTTCTTATTGAAGTGTTGAAACTACCCTGTATACACCAGAAGAGGGAGCCCTGCCAGCAGAGCCGAAGTTATCCTATGGCTCAACATCGTGCAGAGGGCTACAACATTAGAAACTCTATTTTCTACCTGCTTCAGTAAATTTACAGCATGAAACAGGTTGAAAAATATGTATTTTTTATGTTCTAGATGCGTTTGTTAGTGAATGGATCAAAAAGGATAATTTTCTAATTTCAGATGTTGACTTCATGTAGAGACCTGAGACGGCAGTTAGTAAAAAGGCAATCTGTTAGAATGCTGCAGAGGCTGTACAAGAAAGGGATGTTCTCTGCATGGATTTGTAGGCCTTCTGGCACAATCATGTTTCATTGTTTTGATCAAGTCACAGCTTCACAGAGTACACGCGTGGCATGATTTTCTAACTGGAAATATGTCAAGCAAGACTAAAGGATCTATGACTGGTGTGTTCATAAAGGTCACACTCTTCTCATTAGAGAAGAGATAACTGTTCAAAACTCCTCATTATTTTACAGGAAAGGTTTGCTTGTTTCAGGTGCTTTTTTTTTTTATTTCAGGTCCTTCTTGCCACTAATGGATATAAGTATGCTTCTTGGTAGGAATACTAACTTCTCCTCCTTCCCTCCCACCCCAATCTGAAGTGCAATCAATTAAGTTTTAATTTGGAAATGCTCTGAGATTTCAAATTTTGCTGTGCATGTTTGCCAAATCAGTACTTATCTGAACCAATATGGAAAATGGTAGATACACAAGTAAAAGCTTTTTAATAATTCTATTTAATAGTAGTTGGGGTTTTTATATGAAATAGTAGCATGACAGGTCTCATGCTTATTTCTAGTAGACTTAATTTCCAGAGAACTGAAGTAAAAAGTGATCAGAACCTGTACCACAAATGAATTCTCTAAAAGCCTTGCTTTAAATTTCTTGCCTTTGACTGTATGACATGTATAACTTCTGTTTGGTTCAGATATAGTCATTGGCAAAGATTTTTGTTGTATCAACAGCCTGAATAGATTACCCATGTAGATTTTCTGTTGTTTGAGCACATGAAAAATGAGTGGGAGTGATGGTGGAAGTGCTGTTAAATCCTTCGAATGACACAGCATATTTAACATGAATTCATTGAGGCAATAATATATTTACACTTTACGTGAATGTTTACCTAAAATGAACTAGTATCCTTGTGTCAAAGCTGTCTTTGTGTTCTACAGCTGTGTTTTGTGCCGTCTCATACTACACGTGTTAAGGGGATAGAGGAGTGTCACACAAATGTTTGTGAAAGTCTAGATTATTAGATCTGTCAGTATCCAAGTAATTTTTTGTATGCGGAGAACAATGGAATAACTGCGAACTAGATAGATGTTTTTTAACCATTCTTTAAGATTATGAAGGAATGTAATTTCTTTGGAAAAAAGTGAATGTTAATACAGGAAAATGAAAAGTTGTGAAGGTACAGTTTCACGTTATGCTTAAAACAGCTATTGAAAGGGTGTAGCCCTGTTCCCCTTCAGGTCTTGTTATTGTGTGATCAATTGGTAAAGTTGATCACTTGGTTGCTTCTAAGGAAAAATAATGTGGGGGGGAAAAAAATTATGTGATTGTGATCAGATCAATGGAATGATGAGACTCACCAACCCCTGACTGCCCATGTATGGGACCAGTGCAGGGATGGAAATGAGAAGCTGCAAATGACAGTATGTGCTTGGAAGGACGTGGGGATGGAAATTGGCAGCTGTTTTGGCAATTGGCTTACAAAGAGAAACTGTGCCTTCACCAGAGGGTGTCTCAAAGGAGAGGAAGCTGTAGGATTTTGAGTTCTTTCACTCTGAATTGAAAAAGTAGAAAAAAATGGTTGGAGAAGACGGGGAAAATACATGGTCCGGTTTTTATTCAAGAAGAAGAATCCATATACAGGTGCAGAATCCATATACAGAGCACAAGAGGAAAATATTTCTACAAGTTAAGACTTGAGTGGAAGAAGTGATAATCAGTTTGTAGCCTCCTATATTTGCTCTACCTACATGACTGTGACCTTTCTAGTCATATAATGCAGCTTCTGCATCAGGAGCATAAGCATATTTGGCCTTTAGTTCTAAACACAAAGAATTCTCAAGAGCATTGAAGCAATTGAGGTTAAGAAATGCATGTAGTTTTAGTTTCTTTCATGCCTTTCTTTCTGTGTATGCCTTTCTTTGATGAAGAAGAGATCAGCATTAGACTTTAAAAAAGGAGTGTCTTGTGTCTCAAAAAAAAAAGTAAACAACGCTTATCAAATGTGCACTGGTAAGTGTAAGCTTCAGGAATGGCAATTCCTTTAGGCTTCTCGAGTAACAAGCCTGTGAGTCTTATTGCTGTGAAGGTGTAACTGATAAGAAGCCCATGCTAAGAAAATGTTAGAGAGGCTAAGAAAAGAATCAATACTGTAGTCAATCCAATTGAAGTAAACCTAACAGTTAAGAATTCAACTTGTAATCCTTAGAACATCAGTATCAGATACTCAAAGCAAGTTTATGACATGCTCTTGGATGTGTCTCAATTGTTTTCTCTGCCCATCTTTGACTTGAATCATACTATACAGCAAACACTAATTATGTCACCCTTGAAATTTTCAGGCAGTGATTGCATTTGTATAGATGGAGAGAAGGAGGCAGTACTGAGGTTGATATAATATTGAAAAGTGCATCAAGGAGACAAAGGAGATATTTGTGCCTGAATAAACTTGAACAAAAATTAAAAGACAAATATGTTTTTGAGTGGGTCTGGAACAGTACCGCCTCCCTATGGCAGGCATTTTAGGCCTTTGTGACTATACTGTGATGATGGACCTGATGCTAACTTCTCTAGTTCATGCACACTGGTTGCTCAATTGAAATTTCTTTGGTCTTCATGGACCCTGTTGCACCACTTTGAGGCTCAAGAACTGGGGGAATATTCCTGTCATAACAGATGCATTTATTCTCTCTTTTGCTTCACTATGGCATATATCACCACCTCTGGCCTAAGTATTTTAATGTCTGACAGTGAGTAAGTTCTGTTCCTAAAGAATATTGTCTTGTATTTTCATGATAGACAATAATTGAAGGTTAAGGTTTGCTTTGAAATGGAAATATTTTCTTGTCTTCTACAGTTAATGTTGTATGCATGTTGCTTTTTAACATCACCAATTATTAGGGAAGAGGAAATCTGATTATTCCTGCTTCTGTACGATATTTCACAACATCTTTTTAAGGACCAAGGAGAGCTGTCAAAGGCCATTGCTTATCTTCTGAGCACGATGCTAGTCATTACATATGCATAAAAGATAATCATCCTGTAAGTAACTGAGGCAACACATTTTGACTGACTTTGCAGAAATCGTGTTGGATTTTGTTTTATTAGGGCAATTCTGATGCATGTTTTAAAAAAAATATAAGTGCCGAAAAGCTAAAAGAAAATACAGATTGAAAAGGAGTCTGGCCCTTATTATGGTATCTCTGATGTCTATGATATCCCCAATTACCCTTACTACATGTGAGAAGATACATTACTTAAGCATGTCGTATTGGGATTAATTCATTCTCTTGGGTCCACTTTGCATCTTCTAATCTTTTCTCAGGTGATTTTGGGCTGAGATACTACCATTGTCAATACACACTGGTCATTGGTCATTGGTTAAATTTTACCTTTCAATAATCCAATTTATTTAATAATCCAGTAATAATCAATTAAAAATTAGTAGACTGAAGTAAAGAAGTAATTCCAGTCTTCACATCTTTCAAAAACATCTCTTCCTCCACATTTATCTATCTGTATGCTTAATGCCTCAAGCTGACAATGATAAAAATTGAAGTAACTCAAACTCTACCATTGTTGTACTGTTCCAGCCTTGACTTAAATGGTGCTACTGAGTTTACTGCTGAGTTAGGTTCTCTTGAAAGACGTAGGGTAGTGTTCTTTTGAATGACAAATCAATACCAATAACCTGTTGAGCTCTTGAGCTCATGCAGGCTATGACAAACCATTGAATTCTTGGTGACTTGTTCTTAACAATCTGTAGTTCATAAAGAAGCTCTGGAGTGAGGTTGTAGAATTTTTCCCAGTTAGAAAGTACTCATTATCTATTTTATAGTGGTTAGATTTTCCCATGTAGCTCTGGATAATATAGTGCCTAAAGAAAGTGATTGCATTTAAAGTTTAGCAGTGGAAGTGGTGGTGGTTATTCCTTTCAAGTCACTTTAACATAGAGTGCTTTCTACAGAAATGTTGAATTTCCATTGTTGAGAAAACTGTTATATCTAGCTACTGTCAGTTAAATATGCTGGAAAAAAGGCAAAAACTTCACTGCAATATGTATGGTCGTATAGAAAAACCCTAAAAGTATATTTGAGTGATTTTAAAGATATTTCCATAATCTTTCTAATGTTTCTAGAATGTCTGAAGGCAAATCATTGTGAGGGTGAATAGAAGCCATAGGGTGATTTTTTTTTTTTTTAATGTGTAAGTCTAATCACCCTACAGATACTCCAGACTTATGCTAATGTTTCACTACTGTTTTCAAAGTTCAGGGAAGCCTACTGTGCTGTTTTGCACTAAGAGCGGTCCCAGTTGTATTGATATCTGAGTAAGAAAGACATGGCCATTCATGGAAACTTAACTGGTTCACTGTATAAACAACAAAATTAGTAGAAAAGGTGATTGTACACCACTTCTTATACTAGATACACTGGTGTATGCAACATTAGACAAGACCCATCATGTTGATCATGGCTTCCTGCAGGGATCCTGGCTGTGGTGAGGTTCACCAGTCTCACTATTCTTCATATCTTTAGACAATTCTTCCAAATGAACAAAGCTGTCAATCTTTTACAATACTGAACTTTCTGGTTCAGTGAGACCAAGGTTTGATGAGAAAATTGTGCTCTTATCTCTGTAGGAACAAACTCTTACAAGCATCACATTTTTAAAGGCAATGCATGCTAATGTCACAGTATGTGCTTGGGTTCTACAGCAGTCACTCGTGTACAGGCATTTACAATCAAGGATTGTGGTTAAATCTCTACCTGAAATCTCTGTCTGCTTGTTACAATGTCCTCTGTGGTCAGCCACTACATATACTGACTTTATAATGTGGAAAATAATAAACATGACACGTTCACAAAAGTAAAAGTTCTCTAAGCAATGCATGAGCTCATGACTTTGACCTCAATGATATGCAAAGACTCTTGGCTTTGAATGAAGGAGTAATCAAGGTTTCAGAGGTAATGAAATAATGTCCCATATAGTTTCATCAAATGAAGATTTTATCAGACTAATTTAGTATCTTGATAAGGTAGCTGACTTCTTATACAAGGGTAATGCAATGAACCTAATCTGTCTAAATTTAAGCAAAATATTTGATACAGCTCCCCAAGGGAAATTACTATTAAGGAATGGGAAAATGGGGATTAATTGAACTGTAAGGTAGATAAAAAGCTTGCTCAAGTATGAGAGAAAGTTACCAGACTGAAGAGAAGTTACTGTGCTGTTACTCAAGGTTTTGTTGTGGAGAGCAATTCTATCTAATATTTCAGTTAGTGACTTTGTTACAAGAATGAGGTGGGTGCAATTATAAAATTTGTAGCTGACATGGAGTCAGAAAGTATTACTGATTTTTACATAGTTGAGGAAGGATTAGATGGATATAAGGGAATAATTCTTTCTGAATTATGGTCCAGTCTTCCTCCAATACTGGCAATACTTTCTCATTTTGTCATCGACAAATATTATATGACTTTGTAGACTTGACTAATGACAGTGGAATAAAGCTGAATTGTACGAAGTCAAACACACAGAGACTAATTACAATAACTTTTGCTATGAGGCAGAACCTTATCATTTGAAGTTGGCTGTTTCATAGGTTGTGGTATGCTGGAGATGGATGATGAGAGTATATGTCTGGTAACATGCATTGTGCCTAGGATTCTAGAGCTGATGAATCAAACTTGCATCTAATCCTATACGCAAACATAGATGAAAGACTGACTAAAAAAATCTGTTCTGTGATTGGCAGTGGCTACATCTAATTTTCCTTTAGCAGGGCTGTAACTGGAGGTGGTTAGTTCAAAGATTACCTTATTCTGAATATTCTATTTGGGAAATACAAATAAGCTGCAGCTCAAGTAGGCTGTTACTCAATAGTCATAATGACTATAACATCATAAGTCATTTGAACTTTTCTTTTCTGTGGCTGACATTTTTAGAGTCTTTTATGACGTATGTATCAGTTTTGGGCCTCTTGCCACAAGAAAGACAATGAAGTGCTGGACTGTGTCCAAGGAAAAGCAATGAAGCTGATGAAGTGTCTGGAGCACAAGTCTTATGAGGAGCAGCTGAGGGAACTGGCGTTGTTCAGCCAGGAGAAGAGGAGGCTGAAAGGAGGCTGTATTGCTTGCTAAAACTACCTGCAAGGAGATTGTAACAAGGTGAGTGTTTGTCTCTTCTCCCACATAACAAGTGTATACTATCAAATTATTTGGACAGTACACAATATATAGCTAGAAAACTATTGCCTAGCTAATCTAATTAGGGAGATTAGTGGAGGGGCACCAAGATGATCAAGGGACAGGAATATCTCACCTGTGAGAAAAGGCTATGAGACCTGGGGCTGTTCAGCCTAGAGAAGACTGATGGGGGATTTTATTAAGACTTATAAGTATTTAAAAGGTGCATATGAAGGGGATGGGATGACGCCTTTTTTCTGTTGTCTCCAGTGAGTGGACAAGGAGAAATGGACAAAAGCTGGAACACAAAAATTTCCACTTAAACATAAGGAAAAAACTTTTTTTACTGTAGGTATGAGGGAGCACTGGAACAGGCTTCCCTGGGAGGTTGAGGAGTCTCTTTCTCTGTAGGTTTTCAAAACCCACCTGGACGTATTCCTGTACAACCTGATCAAAGTGGCTGGGCTTGATGATCTCTAAAAGTCCCTTCCAACCCCTGCCATTCTATGCTTCTATGATAATCTTTACAAAATTCTAACAGATTTTGAAGTTTACTGCCAAACATTAAAAGTGAGTGACTAACAGCTGTGATAAAGCTAGAAAGTTGAACACTAAGGAATTACAAAATACCACACCTAAATGAAATTTGAGCATCTCTAAATGGAGGTATTTCTAAAAGTAAAAATTTGATCAGTTGTACAGAGCTTTCCATGGGAACAGACTCAGATTCGGTACCAAAAATGCTGCCCTTCTGAATTTTATTCTGTACTCCAAATAATGTCACTGCTCTAGATCCTCCAAAAAATTTCTTACAAGCAAATAAAAATACTGTAAATCCGTAGAAATGGTCTAACAATCTTTTATTTGACATTCAAAAGAAAAATATCTCAAAACACAAAGAAAAATTCAGATATGGAAATCTTCACTGCATGCTTAAACCTTTCAGAACTCACACTGGATCAGAATGTGATAATGAAAAGAACTGAGTAATTTCTGAGTAATTTCTGAGTTATCTCAACTCTCTCTAATGGTATAATATAGGCCATTACCACTGCTGTAAGCATTGCATTGGGCACTGCTATAAATACTAACTGGTTACATAAAAGTTTTTATAAGGTTCTAAATTAGACCATTATCCAAATGTATGTATTAAGAACTAGGTATTCAATAGGGTATATTGTATTTCTACATCATAAATTTTTATCCAGCACATCTTCATACATTAGACTAACAAATGTAAGGTTTCTCAAACCTTTTTGAGATATTTAGTCAGATTACAGTGTGACTATATTCCCACAGGTTACTCTGCAAACCTAAACAGAGCTATTTCAATGAGTAACGGCTCACCAGGGTCAATAATACGATCACAGTGTAACTCATAAATGACAAGAATTTTGATATTGCTAAGGTAGTCAATTGAGATTAGAAATGCAAGTTTTAATAGTACCTGTAACTGCAATTGTGCAGTAGTGAAATACATTTTAGATATGTGCTCAACCTCTTTCTCAGAAGAAGAGAGATGTAGGATTTTGTTTTGATACTGTCTAGAAATTGTTATGTCATATTGGTGTCTTTGAACAATTGTGTTAGACAACAGCCAGGGAATTTCTGGGGCTTTAAGAAGCTGAAGCATAGCTCTTAAGTAACAGGACGTAATGTACTGTGACCTATCCATGCGTATTCCAGACAGAAGAGGAAGTGATTTCTGAAGGTAAGGCTGCCTCAAAGAAAACTTGGTGGTAGAAACACACTCCCTCCTGCTTTGTTGTATTTCCTGCTCCTTGCTGCAGATGCTGAGAGTCTCAGGCTTTAGTGACTGTCAAATTCTTTGTGTAAGTGCCAAAAGAGTTTTTCCCCTCCATCTACTCTGAAAAGACAGAAGCAGAAATATCAACATTTCGCACTCTGTTTTGTGCCTGGTAAGGAACACTTGTGGGCCTTTTCCCAGTATTCATCTCTAAGTATTGAACTTGTTTAGAATACAGGACTTAAAATATTAAGTGGTAAAACCCTCATATCCAGGAGAAATCAGCTGCATTTTAATCTCCGGTTGTGATTCAGGCATTAAAATCAATTACAGTTTGGATTTGAAAGATTTATTACTGATTTTTTTTTTGTTTTGTCTTCGAACCTATTATTCTCTGTTCCTTTTTTTTCCCCTATAGATTTATATTATATTTCTATATATATCTAAGACATAAAAATGCTATGTTATTGGATTAATATATATATATAAAAATGAGAACGTTTGTTAGTATAATTCACTTTCTCTGACTTTTTTTGATTGAATTCCTCTGGATAATAAATAATAGCAATACAAAGATCTGATGAGAATTTGGGGCTAAAATGAACTCAACCAACTTATCTTCTGAGTGTGGTTAATGCAATATAATATGCTATTAAGGTGGAAAATGTATTCCACAGGAACAAGACCCTGTATTTAGAATGTGAAGATAAATGCATCACCTACTGAGGCAGTTCTCTGCTTTTTGAGACAATCACAGATGTTGCCAAATTAAAATCTTGGCATTAACAATTTATGCTGTTAATGATTTTCCTCTAGTACATACCTCCAACTTCATACTCCTTAGTCAGTGACCATGTCAACCTGATTTTTATATAGAACTCAGACTGTTCTTGGTGCTGAAAGCACTCTTTTTGAGTTTATCCATCATACAGCCATCCTTGCAATCACTCCACACACAGTACTTCCTCTCTCAGGTTCGAGAGTTTTGAGACGAGAGAGAGTTTCAATAGTCTTGCAGTCCCAGTGACTTCTCACATTTAAGTATTTCTAAAGCTGTTGTTGTAACAACAACAACAAAAAAGTAACAAGTGCTAAGGAGGAACCTGTTCCAGTTCTGAATACCAAAATAGAACATTTTGTTTGACATAATGAAATTCAACCTCCTTACTGAATATGTCAGATACAATTATCAGAAATTGAAATGGTTAACTTTTTTTTTTTTTTTTAAATGTGTATGAGATACAAAGTATTTAAATGTGCCTTTCAGAAAAGGTGATTGGTAGTCATGGCCATTGTTTCTAACTTGTCAAGCAGTAGTTTGCACACTTTGTGTAGCTAGGCTTAGAGCCAAAGTGAAATCTTTGATGCTGGAAATTCTGGAAAAAAAACTTGATTTTTTTTTTTTTTTTTTTTTGCATGACATTATTTTGCACTGAGAGATGATGGTTTGTTATGATCTCAGTGAAAAAGGCAGTTGGACTCTGTAAAGTATCATTGACAATGCTATATGCAGAGAAAGAGAATAGTATATAAAATCTTAAATCCCTTTAGATACCAGGAGCCTCAAATCATGTGAGATCAGATAGGCTTCCAGCCAGGTTGCAGGACACCAAGCAGATGCTATCTGTGGAAGATTTGCTAATCAATTTGTTTTTTGAGATCTGATAAAATTTTCTTAAAAGAAAACTCATTTTTTCTACTGTCAAACAAAAAGAGTGTTCACACAAGAACTTGTGATGCTTTTAAATAAAGACAAGGACAAGCAGGTAATGCAATCACTGGTGCTGAGTGGGAGCTGCCTGCAGCCTCCTCTGTTGCAATTAGCTGGCTAAGTTTATTCTGTAGCCAAGGTATTTGTACAGCACAACACAAACCTGAAGGTCAAGCTATATGTGAGCATAGCCCAATACAGTCTGTGCCTCTTTGGGTTAGACTCTTAAGTGGATCGCTAACTCCTTGATTTACAACAGCCTTCTGCTTAGTATCACTAGAGTGATGAATTTTGATTTTCACAGATCCTATCCCTCTACCCAGAGGGACCAATCTAGTGCCTTCAGACTTAAAAATATAAAAGCCTTTTATTGAAATTAGGATTAAGTATCTGCTGTCATACTAGACAGTGACTTAAGAGCTTTTTCCAAAGTTATTTCAGGTTGAACATATACTATCGGGTATTAAGAGTCCTCTAAATTTTTGAACATTTAAATATCACTGTTCTTTGAATATTCATGTACCTTCCCTTTTTAGAAAAGCACATATAGCCAAGGAAAAAATACATTACTCTATTCCATAACTGCTGGTAGATACTAATCCCTTCAGGAATAAAACAATGTGGACCTACTTGCTTATATTCCATAAAGTGTATTTTATGGAAAAACACTATAAGTGAATGAATCAATTTAGTACTGTCAATGTAATTCATACCTTGGGCATTTTAGCTAGGCTTGAAGATACAGTGCTTACTTTCCTCTCTTACCATTCAGTAGGCTCATTGTATCACTGTATACAGTACGATAAAAGAATGCTAGCATCCATCTCAACAGATATTCATATCCTTTGGTGGAACTATTGTGAAAGGCAAGAGCAGCTTCACCTCGACTGACTGCAGCTCAAGCAGGAAGATAGTCTGAGTTTGGCTGATGTGTTTGTAGGAGTTTCATTCCCATAGTGTCTAAGAGCAGTAACAAGTTTTATGGATTTGTCTCCACATCAGTCTTGTGAACTGCCTAAATTTAATTAGACTTCATAACTAGGGATAATCAAGTCACATAATCATTTGTGTTTTGAAGTAGA
Organism: Urocolius indicus; assembly: GCA_013401255.1. Lineage (NCBI taxonomy): Eukaryota > Metazoa > Chordata > Aves > Coliiformes > Coliidae > Urocolius > Urocolius indicus. The sequence continues at coordinate 76,783 of WBNH01008189.1, forward strand.
GGAGAATCATCCAATCTAGTTACTAGAGCCAAATAATAGTGCAGGCGGAAGGGACAAATATTCTAGGGAAATATTATTTCCCTGTGTTTTGGCAGCAGCTTTAACCTAAGAAAGGAATAGGATTCTTGGAGAGTGACTTGTTTAATTATTTGAAATTGAAACCAAAATTTTGCTTGGTTATGTAGTGATCATTTTAAGCTGTTTGAACTACTAATTTATTTCAAATGAACCTTTTTGGAGTCTATTTCAGGTTTCACCTTATGAACAGTGCAGTATCTTTTCACATCCTCCTTATCTTCAGTTGCTAATGTGAAGGTATATACTACTCAGTTTGAAATATTTACTGGAGACACTATGAACTTACATACCCACATTGTCTTGTATGCTCTCTTAAGATGATTTAAAAATAAGATTCTGTATTTCTGCACTGAAGTCCTGAGAATACTAATGTATTTATTTAGTCATGTAACTCTGAAATAATAAGTTTTTATTAGTATGGGTCATTCCAGGCCTTCTATGTGAGAAAAATTAAATACTTTGTCTCAGGAAGCCTGGAAAAACTAATAACATTTCTAATATACTTAAGAAAAAAAAATGTTTGTGTTCTCAAGTTACTTTATATTATATGTATCTCACATATAATAAAGCTTATAGTTATTCCTCTAAAACTTTGTACTAAGGATGATATCCATTACCTATGAACTATCAAAATCCTATGTATGATTGGCAACTTCAAAACAATGCATGAAATTAATTTATCTGACATTTTGCCTCCTACTTATTAATCCAAAAATTCTTAGTTTGTCCTGATCAGCTTTCATTCACTAAAATCCTTTTGTACAAACACCAAGGAAAAATGTGTTGTACAAACCAGTGAAGGAAAAAGGTGTTTCCCTTGAACAATATAAAATAAATAAAATCGAATTTATCTTTATAAAACTACATGAGCGCATGTTCCTGAGAACTAGAGTAAGATAACACCGTTCCCATTGCTACTGTTGCAGCTTCTTTCAATTCAGCATATTTTTCAGGAGGGAATGAGGAGGCCCATTGGGGCTCTGATGAATACGTGAAAAGCTTTGTACTTTTGGAAACAGCAGTTCATAATTGGATGTTTCACACATAGAATTGCTTTGGTGTTATCTGAAATGCCTAGTTGACATTTGTGTTTGTCACATAGAAGCTGACAGTTGCCAGTTTTGGTTGAGGTAACAGAGAAATTGCATCTCTCCTCCAAAGTGCGGGGCATGTGTAGTGAAGTTTGCACATCTGTGCCCTGTATTTTGCCCAAGTTCAGTGTCATTGGTCTCAATTTTCTGATGGCAAAGTTTCTGATGTTAAAAAGGGAACTAATTCTTGTCACTATAAATGGAAAACTTCACTGAGTTTCACTTCACAAAGGTATATCTCAATAGAGGCATAAAATTGCACAAGTATTTGGGGGGGACATGTCTTACAAAAATGCCACAATTGTCCATCCACTATGAATGTGCTGGAAAAAGAAGGAATTAAGAGATCTGGGTTCTAGTTCTGTCTTATACAGAGTCGCTATGGTTCTGGCCAGCTGCCTTCACTATCATCTGTAAATGGGAAAGATGGTACATCTTCATAAATGACTTTCTGATTGTGCCTGGCAATCCAGGCATTAACTGTGATGACCTCTTTTGTAACATGGGCACCTGTCTGTTTTGAACTGTGCTTTGTACAAACTCCAATCATATTGACCACTGAATAGCAATCAAACAGGAGTGACTAGCTATCAGTTTTAACCACTTAGACCACCTTTCATTTGGTGACTGATATTATTTTACTGAAACAAACAGCATCAGCCACTCCTCGTATGCATCATGCTTTTTCTATACCTTCTGTTTGTGTTACTGAATATTGTATTCTGGCAATTTTTCTAAAGCTATGATTTGAAATACAAAATCGGACCTTTTTTCTTGTTAACTATTAAGATGTTATTAGGGCTGTTGTAGAAAAATCTTGGACAGAATGAGAGATTCATTTCATATATGACATCTCAAAATCCAAATAGTAAATCTGTTGTGCAAAACACACCTGTTCCACAAAAACTAAACATTTGTAAATATGTATCTCCCTTAAGACCTGAAAGCCTTTAATTTCAACTTTTAGCCAGTGAGAACTTGAAAGCTTGCACCATCTAACGGAAAATATCTTTCAAATATAATGACATAATAAGAACAAATTGGGCAATGATCACACATAAAACAGGATAGATAGCACCCTGGGAATATGATCTCTAACAGATTGTTAAAGGTGAGGCTGTTTACTGATTTACAAAGAAATGCCATTTTGGAAGTGACAGCTGCAGCCCCTGCAGGGGATACTGCTGGCTTCATATTAAAATAGTGGCTTTGTGGTACTTAAAAAAGGATTAGGTCGAACAAGAATAATCCCTAAACAAGTAAGAATGCCTTTTCAATGAAATGCAAGGTTCAGCACCGTTAGAGTTTGGACAGCACTAGGTTCAGTTCCTCTCTCTGTCTGCCCTAAGATATCTTTTTTGTTTTAAATACAGTCACAAGTATATTTTGTCATCTATAGTAGTTGCATAGATTAGCAAACTGAGTCCTTGAGTTTATCTTATTTGCTTCCTTAACAGAAAAGTAAATGTTGTTAGCTTTTTCTTTCAGCAAATTATCTGTCTTTAATATTCATATATGTGGGTTTTTTCAAGTCAGACAAGGTACTTCTTAATTTTCAAAATATTTGTTAGATGGGCACAGCTCTTCCAGGAATGTGTGTACAGATTCATAGTATATAACATAAGGAGAAATCTAAACATAAGGGATTTTGCACTGCTAGCTAATTCAGTGCTTTTCATGAACTCAGGTCTCCTTCTTTTTTAGTAATTGCACCTCTTCTAAAGCCGAAATCTTGGCTGTTGGAAAATTCGACACAATCAATATTCTGTTGGTCTTCCTGCCAGCAAGATTTAAGTACAGTTTTCAGGGGATCTAATTTATGTCTTGTAAGTCTGGGTTCAACCCTATGCACATTTTTTTTGCCTGCCTTGCATCCCGACTGCTTAACCGTGCTCCATACAGCTTCCTGCATATAAGTAAGTCTTGGAACACGGTAAAGGAGGAAAGTAATGTCTGACCCATACTTTTCTTCAAGAACACACTCAATATACCTAAGTAGGTGAGATGACTGTGGTAATTCTGTGTGCCATATAAAACCAATAGCAACATCACTGATATCAGGTAGAGAAGGCTGACAATTCTTCCTAGTGATGTCTCAATTTTCATGCAGCAAGAGTTAATGTGATATGAAAAATACTCCAGTTTGGCCTTAGAATACTGTGGACTCACCACACTTAATCAATAGCATCTTAAAATATGGATCTATGGGTTGTGTAGCAGTTTTTGCGTTAGCTTGCTTTGTGGTCCACAGCCTGATAGCCAGTACAGACATAACAGATGAATCTATAGAATTGAAAGGAACATTTTTGTTAATAGAGCCTATCCTTGACTCTGAAGAAAGGATTATACTGAAAAATGGCCACTCTGGATCTTCCCCCTCCATTTTTTCTCACTCTGTCTGCATCTTGAATGATCTGTGAGAATTGTATGCTGGCCCATCAGATGGTAAGTGTGGGAAAAGACTGAGAGAAGAATGGCAAGACATCTCCAAACTTTTAACCTTCTCAAGTGTTTTTATTGCTTTAACAAGCCGATGCTTAAGCTTCCTGTTTCCAGGAGGAGACAAACTGAGAACATATTGATTATATTGTAACAGTAACCAAGGTACAGTTCAGTCAAGGCACTGCTAGCCTAATAGCAATTTTGACTGGGCCAGCTAATTTGCTTAAGGCAATGCACTATCAAAGGGAACTCTTCTACACTTCATTACAGAACGCTTACTTAGGTTTGTAAAGAAAAAAAAATCATCATTTGAGTGCCACATCCCCTGGAACTATTCAAGGCCAGGCTGGATGGGACTTAGAGCAACCTGGTCTGGTGGAAGGTATCCCTGTCCATGGCAGGAGAGTTAGAACTAGATGATCTTTAAGGTCTCTTCCAACTCAAACTAATCAGACTATAAATAGCAGAGAAAATGGAAAGCCAATAGAAAACACATGTAGCAGAGCAGATTGAGAGCAGTCTGAGAGACTGTGAGAGAAAAATAGAAGCACCAATCTTTATATAATAAATTAGTACAAAAAGTATGGAGAAGCTACATATAGCATGAGACTGATATTAATTAACATTAATAAAGAGAAAATCACATTAAAATGCCTACCAAAAGTTATTAATTAGCATTACTGATTATATCTTACCTACAAAACCCCTAGGTATTTCGCATGTCACATAGGACTTGGGAACTCTATATTCAAGCAATCAGCAAAGCTGAGTTGACAGACAATTGAACTTAAAACGCTGAAGTATCTGATAAGACTTTCCTGCCTCTGTAAAATTAAGGCAGTCTGGCAAGCAAAATTATTTCACTGTAACATTTTAATTAGTTTACCTCTTCTAGAGCTTTCTGACAGATGTGGATTTTAAAGAGGGATTTGAATGAGAGTGAAATATCTGGCAAGTAGATAATGCACATAATGAGTTTGGAATGTAATGGATGTTGGTTTGCCATAGGATGTAAGCTCCTGAATCACCACACAAAATTCAGAAGCAGTGAAAAGAAACCTGGTGAGGTTTATTTTAAGTTGACCTCACTTTTCAAAAAATTATTACAACTTCTCAAAATCAACAACTGTTTATGCTCAATTTAACTATGACGCTTATACTATTAACAAGATACTATGCACATAACACCCTCGCCCAGGGGTTTTGAGTCTGTATCTGCTCCCTATAAAATACCTCCACTACTGCTTCTGGTCAACTCAAGGCTTTTCCAGTCATGTGGAAACTGAATCCAACATGATGCCTTCCAATTCTACTCATACAGACAAGGTCCTAAATGACAAACAAAAACATGAACAAAGTTATGTAACAAAGTTACTGTAGTAGTTTTGCATGGGCCAGGGAGAAGGACGGGTAGGAGGGTGCTTAGGCACTGAAAAGGGTCCCCTGTGATATGTGTTGAGGACCATGGTGAAGCAGGTTGTCCCCCTGCAGTCCATGGAGGACCACTGGGAAGCAGAGACCCACTAGCAGCCTGCGGAGGAGCCCATGCTAGAGTGAGTGGGTGCCTGAAGGAGGCAGTGACTCCGTAAGAAGTTCATCCTGGAGCAAGTTCCTGGCAGGACCTGGGAGTCTGTGGGGAGAGAGGAGCCCACATCTGAGCAGGTTTTCTGCCAGGACTCATTGTTTATTTAATAAGTCAAACCTTTTTCTCCCTGAGTTGAATCTATTTTGCCCGTGATGCTAATTGCTGAATGATCTCTCTATCCTTAACTCGCAAGCCGTTTGTTATATTTCTCCCTCTCTCCTGTCCAGTTTGGAAGGGAGAGTGATTTTATGACTTCGAGGACATTGGGCTAAATCACTGCAGTTACTTTAGAAGTAAAAAAGCAACAGACATTACAGTCCACAGGTAAAAGTATGGAGAGTTGGAATCCATTTCTACAGAAGTAGGAGCTACAAAAACAGGTAAATATTGCAAATTCCTTTCCCAAACACTTGAAAATGTTGCCAGCATGTATTCGCTTTTAATGAGAATTTGATCTGGATACTGTGACAGATTCCCCTTTTTATGTCTTCTGTACATGCCTCTTATCTAATTTTTTTAAACCTTTTCGCCTCCAACTCTCTGCCGACTCATTGAGCTATAACAGGAATCCAGAAAAACTGGCATTAAGTGCTTATCTTTGAGATCTCAAGGGGAATGGATTTGAAATCTTACAGTTAGTTTTACAAGAGCTCAACATACGGTGACATGGTGTTGCAAGTATGTGTCTGAAGACTAGCTTTCTCTCTCCACCAAGAATTACGAGGATTTCTTGGAGTGTTAAAATGTCTTTTTCTTAACATTCTTCTTCTACATTGTCCTAGAGGCAGGCATATTAATTTGGCTTTTTGTTTTTTTTTTGTCCTATAAACAGTTTAAATCTACCTCCCAATTCTTAGATATTCAAGCCTAGGGGTGCTCTTAACAAAATGAGAGTTTTCATCTGTCACTTAGTAGCTGGATGTAAACCTGACAACTGGGAACCTAACTGCTCTGTTACCTGCTGCTATCGCCACAGGAACAGTTGTCAGACTGCAAAACTAAGTGATTTAAAACAATAATTGTTTCCAAATTCTCGTTTATGCCATTTTCAGCAGACTGACACCTGTTGCCACGGAAACAGTCAGAGACCAGAATAGCAGAGACGTGAGATTCCCCACACTTGCTCACCACAGCTTGGTAGGAGAGAGAGAGACCATGAAAGAACAGCATCTAATGGGCCAGTCTCCTTACTGGCTTGTTCCCTCTGCAATTCTACTCTCCTAGTGTCTTCTCTATCTATTGCACATTTAATAACAATCAGCAACATGTTATTTACTTGTGCAGTCATAAAACTGAGCTAAACTGCTTGCTTCTTACCTTTAAGTTGGTCTTCCATTCCCAGTTAATGAATTTCAGGCTGTACAATAACACAAGCAGTCTAAAATCTTCAGTATATCCACCATCTTCTCACAAGTTTGGAAGAGCATCTGCCTCAGCTAGGGATTTGTCCTTGCACACATTTCTTCTTCTTCTTGTTCTATTAAACCCTATGTGGGTTTTTCCCTTTTCTCCAGTACCCTTCCGTGTTCCGCCGGGAGGGGGAGGAGTGAGCAAGTACCCTCGTGTCTCTGTCCCTGGCTGGACAAAACCATGACAACGGTCTACTCTGACTCTGTTTGAAACTCTACAAGCTGCTTCTTTTCATTATGCCTGTTTTGTAACTAAGATATGAACAAGTCAGCAACTGAGTTGAGCAAACAGAACCAAGTAGTTTACAGGACAGCAAAAAGGATGGGAGCTGTCATGATCACCAGGGAGTGAAACAGATGCAATTATCCAAAGTACAAGTTAATAGTCAGGAGTCAGACTGACCTGAATTTCAGATACCAGCCCTCAAATAGTTTCTGCTAAGCACCACTTCCATATCAGAGGCTTTAATATTTTTAAATATTCATTAAGTAAATATTAAATATTTTAAATTCTATATGTCAGCAATTCTTCTGGTCTTTTGATCATGACCTTTTATTTTGTCACCGTATTTTCATAAAGCCTCAAGAGGCTTGTAACTACACTTTCAATGTTCAGTTGCCACAGTGCTGATCTAGAAGAGAGAGAGCAGAGGCAAAATCCACAAGGTTCATGGATGATGGTTATTTTACTTAATGGCTGTTACTCGGTGGTGAACTAACACTGGGAAGCAATTGGATTTCAAACATACTGCAGGCAATAGACTGATAGACTTAAAATTATACTTGGGGCACTAGCTACAATTTGAACAGATTGCTTATATATTAACAGCATGCTTTCCTTCTGCACTCATGATAAGAGCGGGCAAGTACTGAAAGGCAGATCCTTTGTAGTACAACATCCAAACACAGCTCAGCTTGTACTCAGTACTTACTCTCTAAATCAGTGGGAATATAGGAAAAAAATTCAAAGTCAACAAGTTGCTATTACTTAATAGGTTATCATCCATCGGCTTCAATACATGACCAAATGCTTACAGTTAGCTCACCACAGTTATGAAGCTGTATGAGTTAGATTACAACACTCATAACTGAGACAGGTAAGAGCTCACCCATGATGATCACGGGACCTATATGGTAAGCATGTCACCATATAGGCTCAATGGGTAGACAACTAGTTGTTATGCCATCAGAACTCATCTGCTTTTCATTGTATGTCCATACCCTGTGCAGCACATTGACCTGGAACAAACAGGTAGAATCACAGAGACTTTGCTGTACACACTTTGGACAAGGCAGCAAGAAAGTTATCAGTAAGGGAGAGAGTTTTAACAGTAGGACCATTTCCATTCTGATTTAAATCAATGAAAGCTGCATTAGGTCTACACTAAGTACCTGGGAAAGATCATACTGAGTTTCTTTTTGGGATGCACAGCAAAGAAGTAGGTGCATTTTTTCCTCAGGTATATTTTTATCAATATTCACAGTTGTAAGATACCTATAAAAACTCCCTGTGCATTGAACACAAGTTACATTGTGCACTTCACAGACTTTTCCTGTGACACTTTTATGGGGCTTGCCAAATGCTTTAAAAGGTCTCTGATTTTGTGAACTCAGGTTCAACTAACTGAAGCAAATGGAGAATTCTGAAGTCACAAAAACCATAGGACATCAATAAAACATAAAGCCTAGTTAGTCAGTCTAGGATTCAGCAGTCCATTTTCCAGCCACTGAATAATGATAAGGATGAGGAATGCCAAATAGCAATGGAAACTTGTGGTAATAAAGAAAGGTTCACTCACCTCCACATTCATTGCAGAACAGAGAGAGGTATCCAGCTCATTCTCAGTCACTGAATGGGCATTTCTGATACATCATCTTATTTTTGTGTCATTTTACTCTAAGCAATCAAGAGTTTGGCCCTATAAACAAAGCACTGCAATCATGCACAGGAGTTCTATTCTTTCCTCCAGCTCTTTAGCTGAGTAACTTTGGAAGAGCCACTATCTTTCTCCAAGACTCTGTAAGTTGCATTGATCTTTGCAGGGTGAGATTAACTGATGAGAAAAAAAATCTAGGTGTTATTTTCTTAGTATGCAACAACATAAAGGAATCATCTCAATAATGGCAAAAATTATCCTCTCACAGTTTATTGTGGTATCCAGCTGTCTCCATATCTAAGCTATTTTAATTGCAAATTTCAAAGGTCATGAACTTTCCTGCAGCTCACAATCTGAACACCACAAATAACAATTAGGAACAAAATAGGCTATATTATCATCTATTTCTTCAGCTCAGACACTGAAGAGAAAGAGGAGGGGAACTGTTGTTTTTGCTCTGTAAGAATAGCTCTACAACTCTGCCTGAAGCAACATGCAGTTTGTGTAAGTGTGCATGTAAGTACATCTGTCTGTCATATGGAGGCACTGTAGTCTTACATAATCTTGCTAGTAAGTATGCTAGTGGGTGCTACTCACATGGACAACTGTACCTAGCTTCCTTTTCTAGTTTATTAGCTATATAATTTGCTTGTCTTTCTCACTATATAGCTTTTCTCTCCTGTGAAGCATTTTGTATTGCAATTTATATCCTGGTAGTTTCTACAGGTTTTAATAGAAGATGGGTCTTGTCATACTAGATATTGTAGAGACACAGCAAAGGTATTCTCTGGCCTTAAGGAGCTCCTGATCAAAACAGACAACATATAAATGGGAAGGAAAAGGCTTCTTATTTGGAATTGCTGCTTAAATCGTCTATCTTTGTGTTTCCCAAATCCTGTGTTCACTCAAGTGTCTGCTTCATATGACCTTGGGCAGGATTATGTAAACAAAACTACTTGAGATAGTGCCAGGTATCCTCACAGCAAAACGTAGCATCAGCATGGCAATACCTGCTTACAGCTCGCTGTTGTGTAGTTATACTATAGTGAAGGCTAACAAACATAACTGGTCTCTCAGCACAGATCAATACTTTCCTCTTCTGGCACAGCCATGTTTATCAGCAGGCCTGGTTTTAGTACAAACATGGACAAGGATAGGAGTAATTCACTCACACAGCAAGCAGTATCAGAGCTGAATGAGCATTTACCAAAACAACTACAAGATCAAACTTTGCATACTGGAAAGAACTAAGAAATAATTGATTACAGTTAATCTATGAAAGAAAAGGAGCTAAAGAGAAAGAGAGACAATAGCAATTTAAGAAAATGTAGTTTCTTAAACCTATCTGGTTGACGTTTTGATAAAAATCATGATGTAATTGCACATTACCAGTTTACACAGAGGCCTTGTTTGTAGAGAAAAGACTGTGTTGTTAAATTATATGTTTGGCTTTAGTGAGCAGCCTGTGAGGCACTTTAGTTCTTTGTTTCTGTTATGTTGTGAGGTGATTTATCAGGAGGGGTTATTACCTGTTAGGAAAGGTCATAGATTGTGAGGAGGGAGAAACAAAAGATAATCTACGTGGGCATCCCATTTCTTAAGAATATATTTCTTGGGGGTAAGGCCATGTGTGTGCACTTTATCTAGCATCCATAATGACAGGCACAAGCTTTTTATACAGTCATAAAATGTAGCATTTATTTATTGCAAAGAAGTCAGTAGAAACCAATCATTAAAAGAACACATGCAAAAAAGCCCAGAGAGATCAAAGTTTGTATAGAGAGCTGACAGAAAACAGAAAATTATACAAGGAACTCTGATGGAGCAGAGGAAGGCTATTCTGTTCAGCTGCACTTCTGTGCTTTGCATTAATATTGCACCAAGGTGAAAAATGGCTTTAATCAGGGCTTTGTGGTCTATGCTTGGCTCTGTCAGCCTGTTCTGTGGCTAGTGAGCAAGTTATTTCACCTTGCTGGGAAATCAAAGTGTGGGGTGGAAATGGCAAGACGTGCATCAGGAAACCAGAGTTATGGGGCACTTCAGGAAAATCTTGGCTACTGGAGTAAAAATCTGTGTCTCAGATCTTTCTCTATAAAATGATGAACCTCTTTGCAAAGTGATGATAATTACATTCTACAATGTTACTTTTAAAAAATGTTTGTGGAAATAATTAAAAAATGGCTCTAACATTTTAACTAATAAAGTCTAGAAACATCAGTGCACATTTGCTAAAAAGGCAGTAAAAACTGATGCTGTAAATGATGACTTACCTGTTTCTTTCTCCCACTAATAGGCACAGCAAAGTAATTATCAGCTTTTTGCATTAACTTAAGAGTGAAAAACAGCATAAAGCCTTCTTCTGTAAGAGCTGTTCCATAACGGGAAATGGGACATTTCTTGTAAGTCCCCATATTGCAGGTGGCCTACTTCTCTGAAGTAGGCTCTTGCATTTAGTGAGCTGGAGATTTTTCCCACATCATCAGCTGCTAAAAATGTAATTCTGTTTTATGGCTTTGCAATGGAAACAAAGCAACACAATGCCAGATACAGGAGAGCCAGAGGACACAGGAGGATGGATAGCCTCAAAGCCTCAAGCTGTGGCATCCAGCCAGGCTGCTTAAAGTACTCAGAGCCAGTCTGGCAGCTTGAAGTATCTGTCCTGGATTAGGTTGTTATTCTGGCAAGTTTAAATGTTTGTCCTTAGCACCCAGAAGCACCAAATATTTCACTAGGAGATAAATCCTTGAAACAGATGGCAAATTGTTCTCTGTTAGGTTAAAAGTCCCATTCCTAACTTTATCCTAAGATGACAAGTGCTTGATTTTCTTATTCTTGAGTTACTCATGTTACATACATGTTACTCATCAAAGGATTCTTAAATCCTTTTAAAAATTAACCATATTATTTGCTTAGTAGTGAAAAGTTCCACACTGAACACCCACCTCATTTATTGTGGCAATAAGAAAGATTAACCATAGCTTAGCACCCAGAAGAAAAAATATTTCCAATTATTCCTTTAATACTAACCATTTTTTCATGTTTCAATGTTCTAGTGATTATGGAATATAGGTTTGCAGTGAGATGTCTGCAGCATGTCCTATGAAGAAGTTAGTGTTCAGCATAACATCTCCTCATGTGCACAGTGATGATGCAAAGTAAACAGTGGCAATTTCCTCTTTAAGGAAAACAAAAGTACCTGGCACTTGGCACTCCTAGTTCTGGTAAGATTAAGAAAATATCCAGGCTGGAAAGTGACATAGATGCAGTTTACAAGTGAGCCTGCTCAGGGCAAGTAAAGGCTGTCAAAGACCCTTACGGTGTGGGAAGTAGGGGCAATCCACCCATACCTTTTTAGAGTGGCAGCTGAAGGAAGCCTGAAGCATTGAAATGGCATTACATGCCTACATTTAGGCCTCTGAAACCCACCTTCAGTGACTAATTGTAGTGTGAGTTTTACAGCAATTTCTTACTCGTTTTTAGTATTCTGAGAAGAAGTAAATTAAACTGAGGAACTCAGCAATTATGGCATAGGAAGCTGCAGGAGCATCTCATTTTGGAGTTGGGTAGGATGAGGTTTCCAGAAAAAAAACCAACAATTAACAAAATTCATCTGTGCTTGATTAGAATGAACTCTTAAATTGTTTCTAATTTTCATAACCCAAAAATAAAATAGATTATTTTTATATTAGTGATTTTTTTTTCCTAACTCCAGTTAATGAAAAAGTATATTAATACTTTTTGATGAAGAATTTTCAATCGAATTTATGGGACACTTAAGAAATTGAGTAAAATTCCTTTACATCAGATCTTTTTCTTTAAGGAGCTGTTGTTTTGACAAAGTGATAACCAGAACTGTGTTTGACCAACTGAGCTTTAGTAGAGGCTTTGGTGTAGATTCTGTGACAAGTTCTTAACATTCGGATGCAGTGACTGTTCTTTCCTCCTCTTTTTGTGAATTTAAAAGTGCCTTTCTGATATCTAAGTAAGCTGGCTGTGTCTTTTTCTCCTGTTTCTTGGGTTTGCTGTTTTGGGCTAGGGGATCAAACTGTGTTCTGCATTTGCTTAGAGGTAAAAGGTTTAATTTAGTTGGTTCCTTACCTCACATGAACACACTACATGCAAAGACTAGCACTTGAGATCTGTGTCATCATTAATGCAGAGAGAACGCTGAAAGAGAGTTTTATGAAAGAAAAGCTGATAGACAAAATAATGAGCTTCTTGATGCATTTTGTAAAGAATATCAAATTTGCTACAGCTTTGCATTTCATCAACCCTGACTCTGAGTTTACCTTCTTTCTCCACTTACAAAATCTTAGGGGAAAAAAATCCTATGTTTCCTCACTCTTTATAGCTACCTTACACAATTGTGCTGTTATTAGCAATTATTTGAATTGGATTTAGAGATGGTAATAGGTATTTAACTCATGTTTGAGCTATGATTGGTCATATGACGTCTCTTTGGTAGGAGAGGAAAACTTAGAAGTGGCTTTGATTAAATGTGGGCTTAAAACCTATCTTGGAGAGCAGGGAAAGAATAACTGTCACAGCCTTTTAAGTTCTCATCTGAAGCTTTTCCTTTCTTGATTGTGAAGACCTGCTCTGGGCACTTTATCTCCAGAGCAGGTAAAGCTGTATGCATGTGTAGGCTGAATGACAGTCAGGGCATTCTTGCCAGGCACATAAAGCTGCAAAATGGCCAACCTGCCTTCCATAGACAACTGCACCTCTTTCTGCACTTTGACATTGGGTGCAAGGTGGGTTTTTGTCAGAGAATGGGGAAGAGTCCTCTCTTGACCTTTTATTTTTTTTTTTCTCTTCTGATCAGCAAACGCTTGTTTCCTGAAGTAGTTCAGAGTTAGAATTGTGACACTATTTAATTGTACCAATTAAGTCTAAGTGTAATGTGATAAAGCAGTGTATTTCCATTACTCAGTTTCAAAATGAAATGACAACAGAATGAGAAATATAATGATGACAGAATGAGGAATATGCATTATTTATTTATCAGGATCTGTGTTGTCTCAGTTCTTGATTATATTCTTATTCTTTCAGGCAATAGTAAATGTGTGTATTCTGATTTTTAATGATGGCCACTACAGAGCTAGGGTCTGGTATAAAGCCGTTATTGAAATTATTTTGATTGGTTATGAATGTATAACTGAAGTTCTTGATGTGTGCCCAGGTGTTTTTTATCTGATTGATTATTTTATATGAGAATAGAATTAGACGATTGCAGTAGAAATGCCAGGAGGTACATCTGATGTCTTTATTTAGGAGATAGTTAATCTAATTTCCCAGAACATATGCTACTTCCATTAGTTATAAATCCCTTTCAAGAATAGTTGAGTTTCCTTCTGCTTATTCTGAACAATTTTTCCTACTGGAATCTGAGAATTATGATTTGTTTAAGAACTAATTTTGTTTTTAAAATCCAAAAATTTCCACACATACAAAACATTACTAGAAAAATTTCAGATATGACTATTTTGAAATACTGTTATGATTCTGAGGACTGGAACAGCTTTGGACTTCATCATTGCGAATAATGAAGTTCCATTTAGATAAGTACCACTGAAATTTGTTTTAAAAGACCATCAAATATCCCAGGTAAAAAAATAATAGGTCTCATTTTTGTTTCCAAAACACCAACACAATCTTTCACCCTGAAAAGTATGCAAAGTATCATATGTATATAGCTTACAGTTACCTCCTACAATGGAAGTAACTTGCTGCCTTCCTACAGCAGAATTTTTCCAGGACTTCAAAGATGATTTTATAGAGTTATTAGGTGAGTTCTTGCCATACAGTTTGATGTGAGGAAACCATATCCTTTTTTTCCACACTGGCCAAGAGGTTCCTTATACTTAAAACTGAACTTGGGTGAAGTTAAGGAGGTCACTTGGAACTTTTGTGAGGCATCTCCATGGATGGGAAAGTGCAAATAGACTTTTGTAAATTTTACAATTGGCCACAAAATCAGAAGCACAACTAACGTCCTTGGTCTCGTATCCTGTAAAGTGTATACTCTACAGTCTTACACAAATGTCATATATCCAGTCTAATTCATAGCCTTGTTTAATTAATATGCAGTACCATAGGAATCTGTATCCTATTGTGTTATAAGATGATGACACCAGTATGTCCTCTCATTTTATATATCTGCATATTTCCAACTTCTGGTAACAAAGTTATATATATGGATCAAAGGCATTTTATAGCAGGCGATTAATCACTTTCTAATTTCAAAAACCCATTTGAAGTTAACCTGCTGATTCTGTAGATTAGAACAAAACTTTAGTTTGGAAATTGAGGTATTTGTAACTTTATTTGTTCTAAACATGCATCCTGATACTCATGTTAAGAACACACCAAAACCTCATGCTCTCTCCTTATCTTCTGTTTGAATGACACTGTCCAATTAATTAGTTTTACTTTATCATGTTGTCTAAGAGCTCCTTGGCTTACATAAAATGCCTTTGATTTCAGCAGGCAGCATGGGATATATGAAATAGAATTAAACCAAACAAGTGTTCTGAGCATAAGTGGAGAGGATTTATGATTCCGACTTACCTTCTGCAAGAGTGCATGATTGGTGGATTTGAACTGTTATGAGTTATTTCTATTGCAGTGAAATCTGGAGGTCTCCAGAGACACCGTATTCAAAGCTAGCTCTTTGACTGAATACATTAGGAAGGGGAGTAGGGGTGAAGTTCTTCCAGTTCATTCAATAAACGAATAACCAATTGGTGTCTGTATTGACTGGCAAAAATACAAATGAGAATATAAGGATTGAGATCCTTTCTGCTCTGGTGGAAGCTGTTCATAAAATTGGAGGAAAATAACAAATTGGGAAGAAATAGGGGTGAGATCAGAAAGAGGATCTAAAAAATGATAATTTAAAGAATTTAAATTTGTTAGTGAATACTTTTCTAATTAGGAAAATTGACAAAGTATTTAGATGTTTTGCCCATAGCTTGACAAATACTATGGAGAGGTTTCATTTGTGAAATGAAAATTTAGGTCCAGTCCTAAGTCCCAGCTTCTCTCAAAGTAGATACTGATATTTTAGTTTTTTAGTTCAAGCCTATTTTTAAAACATTTTGCTGATGAAACATAGGAGGAGCTAAGGTTGAAGTAATTACACATGAAGTCAAGTTTTGTTTAATTTCTACCTGAAATAAGCTTTTTTTTTTTTTTTTTTGCCTCTCCAGATTTAATCAGAGATGCTTAATACT
The DNA here is from genome assembly GCA_013401255.1 of Urocolius indicus. Lineage (NCBI taxonomy): Eukaryota > Metazoa > Chordata > Aves > Coliiformes > Coliidae > Urocolius > Urocolius indicus. The sequence continues at coordinate 92,500 of WBNH01008189.1, forward strand.
AAAACAGTCTGGTTGGCTGAAATGTTTGATTAATTTTGTGTGGTTGTACTTTTGTAATGAAACCCTGAAAGCAGCCAAGAAGCTTAACACAGCTCCACTGAACGTAGCAGTGAATTATTACTGTGGTAACACTCCAAGGAAATAAGTACAGCATCCAGTCTCAGTGGAAGGTTTCTATCTGATTGGTTTTCCAGTCACACCTTCTTACTCCTTATGCTGCAGTATAAGGAGTATATGGGGGGTGCTGGGCTCAGTCTAGAACAAGGACAACTATTTACAATGTCCAGACAACTTTCTAGTCACAGCCTGACACAGGCTTTGGGAGAAGATTTAAGTGAACAAGGGAATACCAATGCATCTGAATAACACAGGTGGGAGTAAACATTGAAATTTGCAGATAAATACCCAGCTTTTAGAAACATCATAGTAAATTATGGGAAGATTTGGCTTGGCAAAAAGCAAGACACCATCTAGTCTATACCTTTCTGCACAGCAAGATAACTTCTACTAAGTTTTTCCTGATAAATGTTCCTGTAATGTGTTCTTCAACATCCTTCAGTGCTAAACCAATGTATCATTGTACTCCACTGTCCTCACTGTGCAAGTTTTCTTGATGTCTAGCCTGAATCTCTCTTGCTGAATGCTTCTTCTGGTCTCAGAGGACAAACGATTCATTAACTCTTTCACTTTTTTCTTTGTATCTTGTACATAGAGATTTAAAATCAGAACTGTACAACAGTTGTCTTTCAGAGAATACACAATCCTAATTCTTTCAGTCTTTTTCTTCAATGTTTCAATAGAGATATGATTATGTGACATCTTGCTGGGTCTCTGGTAGTTCTTATTTTTCTCTTATGAACATTCTGTGGTTAACTTGAATCTTTGTTCAAATGCAGCACTCTGATGATGTATTCCAACTGAGACACTATCAGACTGGGTAGAGGTATTGCTTCATGTATCTTACCTATGACATTTACTTTTTGTTTTCTGATAAGAGGTTTGCTTTTGAGCAGCAATATGATACTGTTGATTTCCATTTCTGTTCTACCATAACTCTGGTATCCTTATCTGGAAAATTGGTTCTTGTTGCACTGTTCTCCTGTCTCATTATTTGTTTTTTGGATTCCTCTGTTGATTATTCGTAATTGTAATTATTTGCATTTATCCTCACTGAGTTGCACCTCTATTTCAGAACTTTTCTTCAGTTTCTCACGATCATCAAGTATTTCAATAGCATTGTCCAAGCACTCATAGCCTCTTTTGTTATCACATTCCATGTTTGTATTTAATTAATAGCGTTTGTATTTTCTTCCTACATTTTTTTTTGTGCTTTTTCATCTACAGAAAAACAGAAGCAGACTTCTAAAAATGTGTGTGCATGCATTTGGACGTGCTGTTGTATTTAAAATACTACCTTATGTGTGGTGATATTTAGTACAAATGAGAATGTTCAGAAAAATATGTAGGACAAATAGGAAAAAGAGGTTTGCAAAACTTTAAGGGGAAGAGCCAATACAGTGATTTCCACACACGCATCTCCCATAGATAGAAGCTTGAGGAAAGTGAAAGGGATCCATCTTTCCTAATCTCAATAAATGTTAAAGACAAGAAACTTGGGAACCTAGCTCAAAGTTCATCTACTCTTTGGTAGGTGGCCATGGGCAGAGAAAGGAAAGAATGATATGAAGTAGTAGATCACTTTTGCTTGGTACAAGGGAATGATATAAAATTTCCACAGAAGTATCCATCTTTATTACTAAGTTACCTGTCTAAAACTTGTGTAAAACATTCTGAGGTATTATGAGAGGAGTGAGAAGTGTATCTTTTTCCAGAAGCATGTTGTGCTGCTTTTTATTTACTAATTTGCTAATATTCATGAGACAGAGTAAATAGTAGTTGACTATTTTTGAAGCGCTATGTGCAGAGAGAACACTCCTCAGCAGGATACTACTTGTATACATTAGGAAGGAACTCCTGCTTTACTTAGATGTCATGCCTGGTATTTGACTATTCTTGTTCCAAAATAGGAATGCCAAATAAAGTTGGATTCCAAAATGCTTCAACTCCCCTGAGCAAAGCAGTATTTACAAGGACAGAAATAGATTTAACATCCTATCACCAGCCTTTTAATACATGTTTTAAATACTAGAAACCCTTTTGGAGGGAAGGAGTAGGGACAGTTGCAGATATGTATAAATAAAATGCCTAAGCTATAAATAACAGAAGCAATCAGAGGTGGAAAAGCATGCTTTTTGGATAGCCCGTGACTGGACCTTAAAAATTCCTTGAAAGCATGATTTTAAATAACAGTTGTCTTCATTCTCTTTTTCATTTAAAGAATTTTAAGATGGAGTGCTTGCCAGTGGTAAAATTTTGCCTTTTAATTATATACTGCTGCTTCCAGATGACCTTGAAATTTATTGACATAGAATTACCAGTCCCTAGCTTTGTCTGCCTTTTTCATTTTTGCAGTGCCATGACATTTTTCCTCCTCTAAACTATCTGGCATCTCATCCATGATCACAAATCAATTAAATCGTCTTGCCAGGTTTGCAGAATTTTACAAATAGACAACCAACACTGAGAAATAAGGATATTTGGGCAATAGAATGGTGCAAAACTTTCAACTGAACAGCTCACCAAAAAATACATCAGAAGATAGTTTAAGTTTCTAAAAATTCTTCACTTTTATTTGAAATTCATTTCTTGAGAATGTTTTATTGTTGGGGGTTGGGTGGGAGCAAGAGAAAGCTCTGAAACAGTGAAGGCAACCCTGTAATTTTGTTTTTAAGTATAGAGCAGTGGCAATTTGGAAGGCTAATGACTATTTGACTGACAGTAGAGGCCAAAACCTTCAAGTCTAGTATCATGGTGAATGTCTTCACCCAGAAACTATGGACTCCCTTTTCCTTAGGAACTTTTTCATATTATATAAATGTAAGTTAAGTGCTGATCATTCAGGAACCAGAAACAACTTCTTGTGCTGTGGGTTTAAATTTAATCCTGAACCTTAGAAACTTTTTATAATAAAAATGTCATGACAATTTAGTAAGAAATTATCTCCTTCAACAAACTATATTTCTATATTGAAAATCTTTTTCATTATATAATCCCTATTTATTTTGATTCATCTACTACTGAAATGAAACTGATGCCCTTTGTCCTAATAAAAAACTCCATCCTCTAATCCAAAGCAGGTATGCAAAGATTTCACAGAACTAAGCAAAGAACAACAAAACTCAGCAAAAGAGAGCTGCTAGGAGTTCTTGAAAACACATTAAATACAAAGGAAATTAGTGCAAAATCATTTTAACATTAACTGTAGTATTTTCAGAAATTAAGCTTTATAAAAAACAAAAAGCAATAGGGTGATGTTCATTTACCTGGGTATAAAAGGAATGGAGATGCTAGAAACATTATTGACTCTGTTTGCTTCTTTTACTTATATAAGCCAAAGATTTCTAATAATACACTATATGGGCTCCCTCCATTTCAGCAGTTGATATTGTTCTGTATTGCTAATGGATATGACATGTTTTGAAATATAGTCTGCCTTCGTTGACCAATGATATGTTATTTAAGAAGGAATTAACAGAGTTTAGGAACTAACATGGTTCCTGGCCAGCAGTTGCTAGTAGAGGAGGGAATAGAAACTTCTCAAGTGGCAAATACTAAAACGGGTGAAACAGATACTTTCAGACTAGAGTTGGATAGGAATGTTTTTGTGTGGAGGAATCAAGTGACAGAGGTATACATATATACAACTTTGAGAAGAGTGCTGGAAACAGTCTTAGGGGATTTTTACAAAACAGAAAGTGTGAAAGCAGTAAGCACATTTGAGTTTCTCATTCCCTGAAGGAGAATTCGCTAAGACTGGCAGCAGAGCTGCCAGAGCAGAGGGTTTGTGTCTTTTCATTCACCTCAGCTCTCAGATCTCCATGACCTTCAGGGACTGACACAAGGCTTATTCACTGGGTGTGGTCATCCTCAAAGTTTCCTTCTCCCTGGGCAGTTTCTTACATATTTCTGGTGGTGTCCAGCAGTGACTATTGGTTTTATATTATGATAGTTCTTCATGTTGCATGTTAACCAGCTCTGAGTAATTTCTCCCTGTTAACTTTCAAGTACCTCCACAGTAATAAGCACTTTTTAATGGAGACATTAAATAAACCTGGTAAATTCCTTCTGTAATATATTGAGTCTTCTTGAGTCTACTTCATCTGGACATTCAGAAGGCTAAAAGCTCCAACTATGGTTTACAGTTTGGAGAAAAGGAACTGTCTGGAGTCTATAAAGCTTTGCTTTTGTTTATGGAAATAGTTAAAAGAATTTTAAGTTTTTTTAAAACAGAGATTATGTACAGAGAACATTCTAATATTGCAGAAGACAACTTGCCAGAATCCAGTCAAAGTCTGTCCTTACTTTCTTCCTGAGAGTAGGAAATGAATTGCCATCTTTAGATTAGTGTTGCAGAGTTGTCAGTTCATTAAAAAAAAAAAAATTAAAAAGTCACTTAGATTTTGTTTTTCTTAGACCTTTGCTAATTTTTCTGTAGTTAGCATATGTAGCTGTGCACATATGTGACTTCTGATCAAACACAATCTTCTCAATATACAGTGCTTCATTGTTTAAGGCATGCAATATTAGGGCTTTTGTGAACCAAAAAGGTGACTCCTGGCCTTTTATTTAAAAAAAAAAAAAAAAGAAAAGAAAAAAGGGGAAAAGGGAAAAAAAGAAAAAAGGAGTGGGAGGAAAGGTTCATTTCAGAACTGTTGGGATTTTTGACATTTTCAACTGTGTTGTTTTTAATTACACTAACAATACTCAGCAATTTAGAGCCAAATACAGAACCAGATTGGAATTATCCAAGTCTGAACACCAGTCTGCTTATAAACTTTTCTGTTATAACTACTCTTTCCAGTTCTCATCCTTACTGCAAGGTGTTGTGATGTACCTGTGCTGCATGACTTGGAATTGGCATGTCTTATTTTGGCCTTTATCCCTGAAAGAAGGTGATGATGAGGTAATGGAAGAGAAAATGTATCAGGAAAATCAAATGGGAATTTTTACTTTGCTACATCTTTTTTACTCTTGAAGAAATTGAGTGGCGGAAAGCAACTTGTTTTGTGTTGGGGGAAATGATAGGAGAAAAGGGAGTCAGAAACAGCACCTCAGCACAAGGAGTCTGTTTTTTTGTGAGGATCTCCTCATCTACATGTACTGTAAACATCACCAAGTAGTGTGAAGAGTGGAGGCTGTCCCTTTTGTCTCTGCATGAAGTCACCAGCTTCACCCTGGCCTGAGTTCACACCAGGGACAGGGAGTTGTGTTCAACATTTGTTGGGTAGTGATGTGGTTTAAGAAAAGCTCCTCTACCCTCTCTTTTGGAACCATGGGGGACTTGCAGCCTTCTGAGAGATTTACTGTAGGCTCAGCATGCTGCAGGGCTGGCTGGTAGGGAGCCTCCCACTGCGTTGGAGATCAGGGACTAAAGGTGATAATGCAGCATCCCTTTGTTAGAGTAACTGATCAAGGATAGTCCTGACTTCTTGCATATAATATTTTTTTTTTTTTGCATTTGATTTCTTTTTATGCTGTGATTACAGATTCTGATCCAGTTCCCAATGAGATGGATTATTAGATTGAGTTCTGACATCTGAAAATAAGACTAAATGGCACTGCAGAATAATGAAAGCATAATGTGCTACCAGGCAGCAAATTGGAAAGATTTGGCAATACTTAGATCTGGAAGTCTGGTCTTTCTGTGTGATGTTGGTAGAAATATGAACTGTTTCTGGCTAATTAGGTGCAGTTCTTACAGTTGCAACTTAATTGTTGTGGTTACTCCTTGTTGTTTAAAAATTAATTTGGAAGCCTACCTTATGCCTAAAAAATGAAAACAAATTTCTTAGAAGAAATAAGGGTCATTTGTAATATGAAGAGACAATTTTTTAAAGCCCATAAACCACTATTCATAGATAATACTTTGCTCTTTCAGAGAGCCTAGCCTTGGATTTGGCTGCAGAATGCCATTAGAAAATCCTAGCTAGGACTTATATTTTCCTCTCGATTGCTCTGCTGAAAGCAACTAGAGCCACAGTGCATCTAAGGAGTAGCTTCAATGTTTGTATAGGTACAGTTAAAGACAGAGTGATACTCTTCAGCTTGTGAGAAGAAATCTGTCTCTGCCCAGAGCTTCTCACTGGAGAGCATTTCCTTATAACCATAAAATAACAAGAGAAGCGTAGCCATTTAAAATAGAAATATTTGGCACCTCCACTCTCAGTGCTGCTCCTCCATGGCCGTGCTGGCTTTTAACTTTCTTTTTATTTTTTTTTTTAACAATTAAATTGCGAAATTTTATTACTCCCAATTTAGCACTTCTAATAAAAAGTTACAGTTAGAAGCCTCTGTGGGTACTGAAACTTGCAACTGTGATTGCTCTTGGTGGAAATAAAGGCAAACTCAGCTTTTACAGCTTGTCTCTGTCAGGAGGTGGCTCCAAATCAGAGGTAGCTGGGTTGGATAGCAGCTGGGAAGGAATTACAGCAACAGGAGGGGGTTAAGGAGAATGGAGAGAAGGTGGCAGTAGAAGAGAAATATTAATTATGTATTTGAAGTTTAGTTATAATTACAATATGAACACACTTCAATGTCTGGAAATAATAAAAATCCACTTGCTGCTTTAAAACAGTACTTATTTAAACATGACACCAGACCTCATTGGAGACTTTGAATAATTTTACCATTAATGTAAATTTCTGTAGTATACAGTGCTACTAACTAGTGTGTAGCTCAGAAAAATTGCAGCAGCAGGCTGAGGTAGCATGTTGCTACAAATCCTGGGAAGTGGATACTTGAGACTGTTATTAGTTCAAAAGGGAAACTTGACATCATGAACAAGAGTTTCAAATCCACAAGGAAGTAAGTTTCAATACAGAGAAACTTTTTTATATCCAGATTCCTAAACTATTGTATTTCTCTTTAACACAGGTGAAAAAATATTAAAAAGTGCAAGAATATATTTTTTAACTGTTTTGCTGCTGGAAGTAAATCTTTTCATTAGAGAAAATGCTGAGATGGAAACTGATATAATGATATAAAGTTTTCTGTCTTAAGTCAGACTTTTTGAAGAGTCTCCTTTTCTTTCTCTAAGTATGTGTGGCAGGAAAATGGAACTGTATTTTCAATTACTGAGGCTTAATTCAAAGTTACCTGACCGGACTGCAGGAGTCAGTCCTGGGATGAAAGGGGTATTTTAGGCATGAAAGGTGTCTCCTGCAGGGCCTTGGAAATCTCCAGGAATTCTACTCTTCTCTGCCAACTACTTTTCCCTCTGCCTAGAAAATGAGGCTGCCTCCCTAGAGGGAAGTATTATGATCTATGATTTTAATTTGTATTTTATTCCAAAACAGACCCCAGAAATGTAAATTTCTAAAATAAAAAGCAGAAGAGCATAAAACTTCCAACTCTTTTGTTAGATATTTGATGACTAGAGCTACAGCAGCTGAGCAGTTAATCAGATGTCTCCAAATTGCTACTGAAGGCTCGAGGAGGAAATAGTCTTTCATTGAAGACAAAACTTTCTGACATCTGATGGAGCTGTATTTCTGCTTATCATCTGATGGTGGATTCAATTGTGTCAGAGAATGGGTCAGCCCATCCAGATACATCTCCAGAAAAGCTCCTCAGATTGCAATTTATAGAAGTGTGACTGTGTTAAATTTATCTCCACCAATTTTGCAGAAATTTTCCTGAGTATAAAGGGCTGAAATTAGATGATGAACTGTGGGGGTTGCTGAGTCTGAATAACTTTTGGTGCTTTCTGTAGTTGTCCCACCTCTTCTTAATTTTATGTGAACATGAGTAAATGTTTTTTAATGAATTGAAAGTGTACTTTAAGACAAAGCCAGCAAGTGAACACAGTATTAAGGGAACTTAAAGTGCCTCTTAGGATAGCAGAGTTTAAGTTATGGCAATTATTAGCTTTCATCAGCAATGCACATCTGCAGCAATTTGGGAAATAACTGGGCTCCCAGTTCCCCCCTCTATTGGGGGCTGCGAGTACCTCATGGTGAGAGAAAGTAGGTTTGACTTAGGTCCTGCGCTTTAATGTATGGCTTTTCAGTCAGTGGTGTATGATGACATTTTTCAGACCCTGTCAATATTTGTCCTCCTATGAATCTCCATCCGTTTTGAATAACTGAAATGAGCTGCTCTAAAGAAAATATTTTTAGGTGTTTTATTACATTGTCATTCCATTAGTTGACCTAATCTACAACAGAAACCAACCAGTTTTTGAAAAAGGTGTATTACTTTGGCCAGTATTTAGCTATACGGCACTATGGTTGGCTGACTTAACTTTGGCTCAAGTGTAGTTCTACTGGGTGAGGAGGATATAATTGCAATGAATGAGAACACTGTAGAAGTTAACAAACATTTTTATGTGACTCAGTGAAAAGTAAAGAAAATTATTCTGAGGGAGAGAAAGAGAGAGAGGGATATGCCTTTATGATTGCACTAATCAACCATACTGACTGTTTATATTTCTCTCGGACTAGAATTGGGATGGGGGAAGGGATACCACTGATTCTTATTAATATTTAATAAATATGTTTTTTAAATGTTTAATCAAGTCAGTGAATTAAGGAGACTTACAATGAACAGATGAAGTATTAGACTCTGTGGAGTGAAGACAAGCATTTAAATTAAGAAAACAGCACGATAATATTGTGCAAGCTGAGTCCAAGAACCCTTGATCTACAGATTTAATGGATGGAAGGGAAGGCAAGCAGGAATATATTAAAAGATTCTATTAGTGCCCTGGGGTTATCTGAGGAAAAATGACTTTCCAGAGTGAGAAATTAAATTGAAAATGTTTACTTTTCATCCAGATAATTTGTGAGGAACCCTATGGCAAAATAAAGAAAGGAGATATAAAAATAAAAGTAGAGAAGGAAGATACAATGTTTTAGAGGACCTTTTCCAGGATTTTTTCACGTTTCTGTATAGCAAAGTTCACTTTTGCAAAGGGAGATCACAGCTGTAGGAGAAGCATAATCTAACAAAAGGCATCTGGGCATTGGGATAAAAAGCATGGGGAAAAAAAAAGGCTTCTGAAAAAGCATGACAAGTGTATGGTTATTCCTACTGTCAGATCTAACATGAAATTGGAGAAACAAGAAGACAACCTGCACCAATCTACCTCTCTTACACCATCAGGAGTAGAGTTCTGAAGCAGTGGGAGGACACACATGTATTGTTAAACTCATACAGCAGCAGCATTTTTATTCCCTTATAATTGAAAGAAAATCACCACAAATTTTCAAGACATGTACTATTTAAGAATGAATGTGATCAAGTTTTTGACTGAAAACTAACTGAAATGCAATCAGAGAATGATTCATGGAAGGCAAAAAGCTTTTCATTTTTGTCTGTTTTAAAACATAGATTTTGGTTATTGATGTAGATTTATAGGGCTGCCATATCAAAACTAATTCTAATCTAATGTAATAGTTAGCAAGGTCTCTGAAAGATCATTTTCAAAAAGATGGAACTTGATGTGCGTAATTTTGAAATAGTGCTACTAGATCATTAAAGCTGAAATATTGAGGAAGTATTAATTTTCACTCTTTTAACTACTTCTGGACTTCATGTGTAAGTAATGTAGACATTCTCATAAGGGTTGACCAGGGCACTGAACCATGCTCCTGGTCTCTAACAACAGACAAATATTTCTTTCAGAAACTCTCAGAAATTGCCAGTGTTGAGAATCATTATGGATATGTGTATTCTGATTCCTAACAGAGAATTAATGTTTTCTAATAATATCACTTCACCTTATACCCAAGATTAAAAGGAAAGTTGTTAATGATCTGCCCCTTGTGTTCCATGACCTTAGTTCTACTTGTAAAAACATGATTGCATGGTCTCATCGGTCTCATTGCAACCCTTCAGCGTGGAGATCTATGACAACTTTGTGCTTCTCAGCATCCATTTTTGTGGGCTTGATTTTCTTAGAGAAGATGAATAGAAGGGCATCTTGCTCCCTTCTGCTCCATGTCTGCCTATATGTAGTGCACAGTATACTCTGTTCTCTGGAGTGCTTCATATTTTCTTTGTCTTCCTTCTTTCCTCTTCTCTTCCTCGTTTACTGGTATTTCTTTCATCTGTGTTTGAAACCCTTCACTTTTTCAGTCTCTCTTGTGTGTTAGAGACTAGGACTTAATGATCAAGGTAGAGAGAAGACTTCAGCCCCTGTGGTGGCCCAGGTAAGTTTCATATTACTTCCCAGTCTGTTATCGAAACAGCTTAATAATTCTCTGCAGGTATCTGGCACTGCATCACTGTACAGCAGTGTCCCGATGGCCAGGCTCATAATGGCACCATTTTCACTAAGCTGCATTCTTTTAGAACCTATAGTGTTTATGAATAAGGTGACAAATTATTTGCCATATATATGGCCCTATATTTTTTTCAAATCTATATCTTACTTACTGTTTGTGTTCTGATCACATGTTGTTAAGCCGCTCTCGAATTTCTCACACCACCTGTCCTGTAATTATGATAAAATTATTTAGATCCTTTCAAATACTTTGTTTGGATATACCTAAAATTCATTAATGCATAGCTTAAATAATTGGTACACTAGATGAACATTTTTTTTTTAATGTCTCATTCAGCCCTTTGTCTGCAATATTGAACTTTTCTGTCTTTCTGTATTTCTGTCTGCCTGTCTGTCTGTTTTTCTCTCTCTGCTGCCCTTTAAATTGTACATTTGCTATGTAAGGGGGCAGGCAGGTGATGCAGAATTAGCCCAGGAAACATGGCTGCTATCTGCATGAACCACTTCCTTGCAAAGGATAAAGTTAAGCAATGTTAAAGGAGTATATCGGGAGACCCTGCTGGCTTCAGGATGCAATGTTTGTGCCAGACCTCATTGAAAGAATTCTGAGTTTGCAGCTTAATGAATTCACTTTCCTTCTATTGCTCACTTTTCTGTGTTTACATCATACAGATGTGTACCAAAATTTTATAGAACATTTACAGAAAGTCATCATCTCAGCTTATAACCATCAAATCTTGGAAGTGTCTTGTGCTTTTTATTTGTCCAAGTAAATTTCTGGGATAGAAATCTTAAAACACTGTCCTAGTTTGTTTTCAATTTAAAGCAAACATAAGGAAAAGTCTGTTCCTGGGAAACACACAAAGAAAAAGTGTCAGCATCTGATAAATAGGTTATTTTGAAATACTTGCACAACAACTTCTCTGAGGGAGTTGGTAAAATTTATTCTTTGACACATAAAGCAGAGACAGGACACTAAACTTGTGACTTGACTTTCAGATATTCCCTTTGAGATTCTTACCGAAATGTTTAACTTTTTCAGGCAGAAGTGAAAGAGATTGTGAGGAGGTTGAAACAGCAATTTTACTTCTCAAATCTTCCAAACTGGTCTCTTTATTCCTTTCCCTCTGGTCTCTAATCTCCCATTTGACCAATTAGACACAACAGCACAGTGAGACTTAAAGGACTAAATGGCAATATATATGCCTCAAGCCCAACTGAGAGGTTTGTGCATCACTTTTCCATCCTAGGAGGAAAGGAACTAGAAAAATCCTGTCTCTGGTTTGCGTAGTGTCCTAGTTCTGCTGTCTTCATATAGGCAATGCTACAGGCAGGCCTATCTTAACTTTAGAGCAGATTGCTGCACAGGCTCTGATTGCATGCTAGCCTAAAACTCTTAACCTTAAAGGGAAAGTATGGATCTGTTCAAAGTAAGCTATAGAAGTACTTTTTCAGTCAAGGAAAAAAGGTCATTGAAGTATAATAACAAAAATGGTAAAATAACTTCAGGAGCAATAAGTCTTATCATAGCCTGTATACATTTGGGCAGGGTGTGGTAGCGTGTCCACGTACAATTATTTATGCTCTTCACTTTTGACATATAAGAGGTCTGGAGATTACCATCTGTCTCCACCACATGCTGTTGTGCCTTGCAGCAAGTTGCAGTGAATGTATGACCATGGTTAACCACAGATGTACAATGGAAAAATTTGAGAGGTCTGAGACACTAACCATTTGTGGTTATCCAATCACTTCCATCTGAAAACACTTCTCTGTTGTTTATCTCTTCTGGGTCACCCTGAAGGAAATGAGGGAATCTGGTGAGCATGGTGGTATGCATGTGCAGCTTTTATTATCTTTTAGTTATTCTTTTAAATAGAAATTTTTAAAGATATGTCTTATTTTCTTAACCTCCCTTTTTTTTTTTTAAAGGAAAAGGATGGCATTTCCTAACTTTGTAACTACTGATGGTGGAATACTCTAAAAATACTACAGCTGGATTAAACTGTTGAGTCCTTGTTTTAGAATAGAAGAATGCCTGGAAAATTAAGAAACAAATGTTCTATGTAAGAAAAAAAAAAAACTTTTCTTGTTCCAGAAAAAAATCTCCTAATCCTAAGTGTATAATAATCTTTTATCTATTTCTGACTGTGTTGACGTTTGTGTTTTATGTAACTTCACCATTTTGATGGCCAGTTAAAAACTCAAAGGAAATTACTTAACCATGTTCCTTTTTAGTTGCACACTTATTTTTCTCTACTATCTCTGCTGCAGTGTAACCTCTGAATAACACTTTTCAGATTGAGACGATATTTTTCTATTCTTGCTTTTGTATTTTTTCTAGTTGTTTGAGCTTATGTATTTGCTTCGTTCTACGGGATTATGAAAAAGATAAGTTGTTAGTAAGAAGCTGTTTTGAAAACATCTTTGTTGTTCTGTCCTGACAGACAGCATGCTAATGCATCAACTAAATATCTGCCTTATGGGTTCTCTAAGATGCTCTTTTTTTTTCCACATACACTGGCACAAATGGGTACCAGAAGAAGCCACATGCAGAGACATTTTGCGCTCGGAGGCTGTACTGGTCCTGGAGAGATAAAACACCTTTTGGAAGAGGCTGTAAGCCTATAGTCCACTGACTGCTGCTCATTTCTCATCAGCATGGCTGGCTTGAGACAGCCGCTTCTTTGCCTCAAAGAATGTACTCCAGCTACACCAAATGTGACATACAAGCCCAGCCTTTGACCTGATCTCAGGGCTGCCCCTAACAGAAAAAGCAGGTTTCCTGTAATTTAACTCTCAGATGAAAAGCATTGAGTGACTCCACAGAAGGCTTTATAAAACACAGCTAAATGTGTGGCTGAAGCTCCTGTGTATCATTCCTCAGGGGATCCTGGAAAGATAGTTGTTTTCACTGCTGTGGTGAAGTTTTGTGTTACTGGGATGACTTTCTTAGGTCTTGCAAAGGTGCCTTTTACAGAGCTTCTGTAAACAAGTTTCTAAAGAGGGCTCTAGTGGGTAATATCATCAAAGAATTTGATCCCTTGGTTAGCAATGTAAGGCAATTTTCATCTAACTGTTTTTTCGGGCTTGCTTTTTACTGTTTTTGTTGGGTTTTGGTGGTTTTTTGGTTTTTTTTTTTTTTTTTGAATAACAAATAGCTGCTTCTTTTAAGTAGCTTTGATACTAAATAGCTTTTATCAAATGCTAGTCTCACCAGCCTGCTACTTTCTGAGATTTTTCTGCAGAACCAAATAGTTCGAGGTTTTCTCTTTTGCTTCCATTCCTTCCTTCTCAGCTTTTCCCTATTCCAGAATGATAAAATGAACAATAACTAGAAGCCCTCTTCAGATTAAGAAAAAAAACCCACAATAAAACACCACCTCAAAAGCCAACAACAACAACAAAAACAAAAACCAAAAGAAATCTGATCTCTTGAGTAGTTTGAATTATTTTCATGTATAATTTTGTCCAGTATAGTCAGATTACTACAGAGCCATTGTAGATTGAATTTAAACCAGGAATTACAGATATTGGTCATATAACTAGTTTATCTGATTTCTAGGTGAGAATAAACTGGTTGAAGTATGAAAGAAGGTAAGATGATCAACATCCGTTTGACCAGTTAAATGATTTGCTGTGTATCATTTTCATTGAATAAAGTCTAATTCATGGTGAAAAGTGCAACATTAAATCCATTTGCTACATATTTTACAGGACTGGAAAAACAAACCAAATGTTATAAACAAACCAAATAATACTTTTCTAAACATTATAGACTCTAATACTGGTTCACTTTCCTGACCAATCTTGACACAGTTTTTCTATGAAGTTTACCAGGAGACATCAGATACTTTTAGATGCTGACAGTGACTATTGTACAAATGTCAGTTCTAATGCCACTCTGACAGAGTTGCTTCTTTGCAAGTGGTGGAATATCTCTGATTTTGACATTTTCATTTGAAAACCTGTGGTCTTGCAATGCTGTAGGCTTTGCTATAGTGTAGTATTGTTTAATACAGCTTTAGGTATTGTTAAATGAGTGATGCAAGACTTGCAGGGAATGGAGAAATGAAGACACATTCACAACTCAGAATGTCACTGAGAGTCTTGCACAGGCTTGTTTAAATTCTAACAGTGTAAGAGGATATGAGGTCTTTAAGACCAGTAATTGCATGAATAATAACAATAAAAAAGTAGAAATATATATACAGGAAAAAGATCAGTGTTTCTCAAGAAACTTGGTCTAGGTGAACCTGCTCCTGCAGGGGAGTTGGACTAGATGATCTCTAAAGGTCCCTTCTAACCCCTATCGTTCTATGAATCTATGAAATGCCATGAGGATTTTCCACAGAGTTGTCATACAACAGTCTTGGCAAAACACAGAAAATGTCTATCATAAACTCATAATGGATCAATAGCTTTTTTAACACTATTGTGTGCATCTGAATTTTATCTCAAAAGGCTGCTATTTAAGATTGGAGCCCACAAGAATAAATGTTACTTATTTTATATTCTTTCCTGAATCATACTTCAGAGCAAATAAGCTTCTTGGCTAAGTGGACTGTGTCTGATGTGGTGTGGCCATTCTTGTGTTTTCATTCATACTTTTTTAACGTACCAAAGTGAGGAATGTGAAATGGAGGGAGATGAAGCCTCCTTGGAGCTCAATCTGTCAAGGGTGTGCAACATTTGGAGAAAAGACTCTGGAGAGGTTATAGGTAATACTGGGCCAGGTACAGAGGCACTCAGACCAGGGAAAGCTTCTGTTGGGTTGAGACTCAGTCCAGCGCCTTTCATTTATGTCTTTCTTTACTCAAAATATGTAGCAGCTTAAAATTCATTGTTACAAATAAAAGAAAGTTGCTCTTAAAGCAATACAAAGGCTTTACCCTTTTCTTTGACTGCAGATATTTTAACATGCATTCAGTTCTACTGGAACTACCATTTCAATCTCTGGCTTTTGATTTAATAAACCCCTGTCAAAGCCTGCATAAAACTGGTTTAAAATAACCATAGAAACAGATAGAGTGTATTTTCTTAATCTTTCAGTTTGATGATTTGTTTCACTTGCATATTTGTAAAAATTCAATAGAGAGAGACAAAACATTGCATTTAAATAAAACACAATCTAAAATAGATTAGGAAAAAAACCCAAACAAATCCAGATTGCTATGCACTGAAGGTATGATTTTATGTGTTACAGTTTAGCTAAGACCCGTTCAAGGAGAAACTTCAACAGCTTGCCAGGGGCAGTCTCCATCAGCTGCTACTGCTAGAGCCTGCTGTAAATATTCTGTTGTTTTACAACTGGCAACTGTTAAACTTGACACCATGTTAAAAGACTTGGATAAGAAAAAAATATTTATTTTCTCTCACCTTCAGAGGCAACCGTATTAATAAATATCAAGCAGAACAATCAATCAAATCAGTGCTGAGGACTGATTAGCATTAGTAAATACTGTTACCTCACTCCTTTCATTCAGAAAACTGTGTCAGCTCGATGTTTGAGTACCAAACAGGTTTCACTTCTTAATAGCAAATCTCCTAAAATGCACTGTGTCTGTCTTTATGGAATGTCTTTATTTATGTTTGCTGAAGTAAAGTGGTTGTCCTTGGCACTTTGAGCAGATGGTCTGGGTTCTCCAGTTATACTGAGAACTACACATGTAACTAATGCAATATCTGTAATATAATTTCATGTTGTTGTTGTTTTTAATGAACTGCTTATAAAGATGTTTCTCAAAGCTAGGACTGACCTTTCTGAATCATATCTGAAGAAATTTACATCTGAAAACTGTGGCAAATATTTTTACATCTGTTTTTAAGCCATACTTTTACCATTTCATAGTTAAGACTTCTGTTTCTCCCGTGTTCTCCTTCCAAGTGTTACACAGATCATGTACTTGCCATCTACTCCACATGCTATAAAAGTAATAGCATTGATGATTTCTCTTTAGTTTTTACCTCAACTAAACAATGGAATATGGAACCTATGTTTGATGAAGTGAGATGGAAACTTTTATCTTAATTATTGTTTTGTAATTATTTTTGTCATGATTTTGGACAGGTCAGAGTTAATTTTCTTCCTAGTAAAAGGCTGTATTTTCGTTTTATACTGAAAACCAGCATTGATAACACAGGCATTTTTTGTTTATTGCTGACCAGTGCTTGCACAGCATCAAGGCCTTTCCTGCTTCTTCCCTTCCCTTGCCTCGCCAGAGAGTGGGTGTACCAGAAGCTGGGAGGAAGCATGGCCAGGACAGCAGATCCAAACTAGCCACAGGACTATTCCATACCATAGAACATCATATGATCCCAATGTATAACCTGGGGTGTGTTAGGGGAGAGAGGCTGGTCACTGCTCAGACATCAGTCAGTGAGGGGTGAGCAATTGTATGGGGTAGCACTTGTCTCTTCTTGGGTTTTGTTTCTCTCTTCTTTGTCTTCCTTTTCATTACAATCATTATTCTTTTTAATTCTTGTTATTATATTTTATTTTAGTTATTACATTATTCTTATCTCAACCTATGAGTTTTATTTTCTATTTCCAATTCTCCCCATGCTACAAGCAGGGAGGAGGAGTGAGTGAGCTGCTGTGTGATGCATTTTTTACTGCCTGGGGTTAAACCACAATTGTCATTAATTTGTTGTAATTTTTTAGCTGCTCTTGCACAGTCTGGATTACATTAGTGCTGCTAGGACTAGTTGCCCCTTTCATCCATTCATTGCCCTCAAAAGATTTCTTTTGTTTAAAGTGTTCTTAAAATACATCATGTTCAGTAACCAAAAGATAGAAACATCTCTGTTCCACCCAGTACATGAGCATCATAATGGGAGTGTCTTCCCATATGAGCACTGATATTTTGGTACTGGCTGTTTCAGGAGTTGACTAGAGGAGAATATGGTTCCAGAAAAGTGCCTGCTGGCAGTCAAGAATGCTGGACTTTTCATCAGAACATCTGTGTTTTATATTCAGCTTTGCCATGAAGCTGCTGTGTGAATGTAGATACAAAAATTGTCACCATCCATTCAGAGCTGCCTCTCAATTTCTGTCTTAATATTAACACCTCAAGGAGTCAATCCAAAAAGAAGCGATCCTTCAGTCCCAACAGAGAGGAATGCATAATTTCATTTTTACATTTTTTTTCTCCCTCTGACATGCAGGCTGTTATCTCACAAACTAGGAGTGCCATAATTTTTACAGGTAGTTTAGGTGTCCAGTTCCTATAAATAAGCATTATTTCTTTGGCTTAGAAAAAGCTCAGTGACACTGTTTATGAGCGTTCCTGTAATTTGGGGGTACAGGAGGGCAAATTTAAGTGGCTATATTTACATGTGGAACAGTACTACCTCAGTTCTCCAGCAGCAGGTTTTAGTTGGTAGTGGCTGCCCAAAGAAATACATAGCTAAGAAGCAACAGATCCACAGCAGTTATCAATTATCTCAGTCTCGTTCACTTGAGTGGAGCTGACAGTTTACACAGGATTTGCTGCAGGATGCTGGCAGAGAAATAGGGGATATCAGCAAAGACATTAGTCACTTGTTGCACAGCAGTTGGTTTGGCATGTGGCCATTTGCTACAAATTGTCCTCAAAATCTTCACATCTTCTTGGAGCACTGAGCTGTTTAGTATGTTATACTTCATTCGGTTCGATGTCCTAATAGAATTCCTCATATGGACAACATATAATATTCTAGCTGGAAATGTTTGAATATCACCACAGGTATATAAAATCAGGAGTGAAGAGCCAAACAAGATGAAACTGAGTTCTAATGTTAAAATTTCAAGTTTTTCAGGGTTTTCCTTGCAACCACAGAGGAGTTTTGAAGACAAGAAGCCATGCAGGGCTAGAAGCTTCTTCAGAAAGGGCACAGAGGGAGAGAGAAATTAGTTTCTCCTCTCTCCAGGTTTCTGCTCTATCACCAATGTCCATCAGATGTCATATCAAAAGTCTTTTTGCAATCATATAAATTGAGCATAACACTTCAGCTTACTTTTCAAAAATTTCAATTTCACATCCTCTTGAACTGTATGAGACTTCTTACCCGTGATCTATCTTTGCCTTTGACTTCAAAAAGTTTCCAGGTAGGAAATTCCAAATTTAACCTCTCATAAACTGTGGGTACTATGAACTCAGTAAAATATCAGAAGAAGAACAAATATCAGATCTGATTCCTTTTTCATCTGAGAAAAATCAGGCTCTGCCGGCAGTTTGCATATTGGCTACAAATCTTGCTCTTGAGACAACCTGTTGTTATATTTAATTATATTATCAGACTTCAGACAACTGTATCTTCTTCCACACCACCATATATTCTATTTTGCCTTTGTTTACAAGAGGATGTATATTTCCAATTTCCCTTTCTCATCAGGCATCAGCAGGAGTTTCCATTCAGCTCCGTCAGAACAGACACCCTGGAAAGATCTAATCTCAACTCCTTTTCTTTACAGAGTTTTTCATAGTTGGTCACACAACGAAAGTTTGATTTCCTGGGGTAAAAAAGGGAAATATCATATTCTTGTGTTTCTCCATTAGTTTTTTTTTTGGTGTGGTAACTGCTCCCCATTGTAGAACAGGAGTAAGTACACAACCCTCCCAACCACACAACAGCTATACCCAGCCTTGCAGCTGAAATCTATAAATCTAAATGTCATGTTCATTTTTGCTGTAAGAGTTTCTCTGCTGTTCTTAGTATTTAATATTTCCTATGTCAGAAATTTCTAATCCTTTTTATATTTTGCAATTTTTGTATGCATGTATTTTTGTATGCTTAGCCACACCTTTCTGTGGACCTGTGATGTAGAAACTTTAAAGAGATCAGAAAAGATTACTTAGATACTTTGTAGATTCCAAAACTCCAGTCATATGAAGTTCACAAGGCTTTTTGTGTGGACAGCTGGGGTTTTCTAGATTTTAAAAATACAACTTGTTGGGCTACAACAGCAAAGGTGGGAAAGTAAAGTTTCCAAAGCAGGAGTTTAACACGATCATAAAAATATGTAACAAAAGAATTATGATATGCACAAGAACTCTTAAAACACACTGAAAATCTCATTAAAAAGCTAGCTACATATTCTAGGTAACTTTTAAAATCTAGAAAACTTTGCATAAGAAAGCTTTGCAGGATAGCTTTCTATTTTGTGTCATCCCACAAAGCAGTGTTATTACATGTCCTTCCCTCTCTTATGCCATACTTGCACTTGCTCCATTATGACCTTTACAGAATATTTATATTCCTTACCTCATTTAGATGGCAGCAGTGCTCTCAGCTGCCAAACTGATGATTTACTTTATTTCTGGCCCAGTTTTGTGCCATGAAACACCAACAGTTGCAGAGAATTTAATTGAAAACATGAATGTATAAATGCACAAAATGGAATTTATAGAAATAGCTGGAAATAGCCTTGGCCATATGGATATTTTTGGGTATGTGCAATATGCTGATAACATCTTTTTTTTTTTTGGTAGTGATTATCTGCTCTCTATTTTCAAGTCCTTTAATTCCTGTTTTGCATTTAGCAGCTCAAAGCCATTCAGGAGAAACATACTTTAAGCATCATTACTATACAAATTGGTAAACCGGGTGTAAACATTTTATAAGCAACATGTTCAGTCTTATATTTTGTGGTGGGTTTTGTTGGTTTCTCTGGATTTTGGTTTTTTGTGGTTTTGTGGCTTTTTTTGGTTTTTGGGTTTTTTTTTTTAAATGAGAACATTATTTCACAGCTGCTAGCTTACTGGGTCACAAGTTAATAGTGTCTCTGCCTAGCAATGAAGTTGGGTTATTATTGACTCTCTGTAGGCTACTGTGGAATTTGTTATTTCCAGTAGCTGTTAGAAATGCTGTGTAAATCTTTCTCTGATTTTATAAAGTATATATGGTGTATTTTGAATCTCTCTGTTTTCTGCTGGAATATCAATTCTGATACAATATAAGTAACTTGAAATAATAATTTGAGCATCATATTTAAGGAACAGTGTGTTTTAGGATGATAGCTCTATTTCTCAACTGACCTTGCATCTGAATTTCTTGAATTCATAGGAAAAAAATGGAAAATATCTCACACGCTTGTGATAATATTTTGAAAGAAACTTCCGGAAGATAATGTAAGTGATGTATTGCTGCCTTAAACTAAAGCCACAAGAAGAGGAACTTCAGGAAACCCTGTGGGATTTCAGCTGTGACTTTACTTGATGCTATCTCTGAAGAGGAGATAGCATAAACAATGTATCACCTGCAAGTCCAGGTGAAAAGCATCTGTGCAAAGCACCCATTTCCAGCAAGCATTCAAGGTGTAGGATAGATGATCATGGTGTAGAAAAGGAGAAATATTGGAAGATTTATTAGCAGCTTGTTAAAATCAGAACAACTGTTGAGGGATACAGTCCTGCTTTTTGCTTCCCCTAGAAGACATTTCTTCAGGCTATTAGCTCTATGTCAGCAGCATCCTTTTTTTTTTTTTTTTGCAGGCTATTGTTTTCTGGATCTATCAGAGACGTCCCCTTGGTGTGCTTTGTGGCATGTTCTATAAATCATACTTTGGCAAGAGACATTGGAGGATTGTTTTCTTTAGAGATAATAGTACTTGGCATTGACAGGGCACATCAGAGAATCACCTAGAACTTTACTAAGAATAAACTGAGCTTCCTAACATCCCTCTGGAGCAAGTAAGTATCATCACCCTCATATTTCCAAATATGAAATGTGACATTGTAGTGTGTCTTCTGGGATGTTCTGTTTAGCCTTCATATTCTGATCTTAAACTTGTGGCTGAGTGGGAATCCCTGTGTCCTTCACATAGTAAAATTCTTACATGATGCTTATTGTTCATACTACTCTCCAGGGAGACATGGGCAGCAGGAGACAGCAGAATTGACTCCAAGAGATCTTTTCCAAATGAAGCTTGTGACAGAATGCCTTTTCCTCTCTGCTAGTCCCTGGTCAGCTATCAGAAATACGTACATTAGTTGCAATCTCATTTTCCCCATCCATGTGGAACTGAGTTTCTGAAACCAGAGCACTCAGTCAAAGTTGGTGAAGCTAGCCATAAAGTTGGTACAGCTCTGTGGGATTCCAGGGAGAAACACTGGATATGAGAGTTTGAGTGCATAAAAATTTGGAGGACTAGTCTATATATTTATATTTACAGACAGTAGGGAAACAAGAAACTTGAGCTGTAAGGGTCAAATGACTTTGTAGTCCTGGCTCAGTAATGAAAATCCATAGGTGGATAAACATGATTAAGACCCATGCTATTTTGTTTCAGTCAGGAAGCTGGAAGGATCTAGATAGCCCTGTGACCTTGACCTGAGGTCACAATCAGATAGAGTTCTTAGAGGACAAGGACATAAGTGAAAAACTAAAACCACTTTCTCTGAGCATTACCTGTGAATGATGGGGATTCATGAACAATCTCTCATCCCATAATTAGTAAATTATGACATGAAGTGGGAATATTGTCTTTGCTCCATCACTATCATAGAAAGTAATAACTGTTGAGACATATTTGGGGAGGCCTGTCACAACAACTGTGGACTTGAAGCCCTGGCCTTCAAGAAGAGTCACCTTGAGAGGTGTGTTGCTGGAGAATGTAGAAGAATAAATGACCAAAACTATGTCACAGACAAAAAAGCCAAGATGAGAACTGCCATATGTTCTAGTCAAGGGACTTTTAAAAACATGCCATAGTGTTAAACTGCCAACTAGAAAGATAGAGTCAATTAGTGTCTTGATTAAATTACATTGTGCCAAAGCTGTAGCTGGCACAAAATGGCACAGTTCTGTTAACTTTACTGGAACTTCAGTAATTTGCAACAGGTTAGAATCTGACTTCTTACCAAGTTATTAGTTTGAAAAACCCCCATTGAAATCTGTTAGGTTGAGGACAACTGTATTCTCTGTCTATAGCATTTAGTATAGACTCAAGATTGAAGGCCATTATCTTGCCTTTAAACAACAGCACTAACATTGTAAGAAAATGTTTCAAGATTGCTTTTTATCTATCTGGAATGTTCCATTTTTTAAGTGTTTCTAAAGGACAATATGAAAAACTGCATGTAGCACAGAGAAGCAATTACCTTTTAACTCAATATTCTTTTTGCTCAGCTTCTCTCTTTTTTTTTTCTTCTCACTAGACTTCACAACATGCCCAAACTATTTGAACATCAAGTGTTTGTGGAAAGATAAATATAATGTGCATATAGCCATTAAGGCTGAAACTTATACTTTTAATACTAAAGGGAAAAGGTGTTCCCATAACTTGATAGCTATTCAAAGTGGAAATGCTTCTAATGGCAGAGAATAGTCTAGTCTGTGAAAGAAAAAAAAAGATCTAAGGGCTAATTTTTGTTTCACTACTAAAAAGAGTTCATGATAATGAGGCTGACATTTGCCAGTTGTTCTTCTCTATTTTTTACTCAGAAGGAATCCTAACTAGCTTATGGCTATAGTTATGGATAAGGTCGCTTTTGCTTCATTCTTTTTTTGCTCTGTTATTTCACGCTGGATTTGAAATGGAGTTTCTTTTGTTTTAACAGTTGCTACTCGTTGATTCCAAAAGTGATTGTTGTCTTAAAGCGCAGGGGGTGTAATTTCATTTCAAGCTGCATGTTTGATTTGTGAGCATAGGAACAGTAGGGTAAGAAAAAAAACTATATGGGACAAATTCTGCTTGTGCCTAAGGTGAAGCTTATACAATGGAGTGATATGCTTCACATGTAAATAATGGTGACACGGACTGGTTGTATTTCCTGATGAAGAAGGGTAGTCTAATGCTGACTATACATTCATTATTCTGATCCTAACAGCTCAGCCCCTTCTAGGACAGAGGACTGTGGTCTGCAGCACTCTTGTGTGTGGAGTTAGCATTGCTTTTGATGATATACGACCGCACTTCTGCAACATAATACAAATAAAACATGGGTACTTGAGTTTATAGGAAAAGTAGAGCATTTTCCTGGTTTTAGCCTGAAAAATTTCTGATTCTGTTCTCTGGAGCTTAGTTGAGAGTACAGGCAGTTCACTCTGTCCTTCTGATGGCTAGCAATGTGTATTTTCAGTTGCTGGATGTTACTTCAGAGCAGACATAAAGGACCAAAGAGAAAGACACTACTCTGATACTTCCTCAGTCAAATATTTTCTTCTTTTTCCATTATTTTGCAAATGTTAATTAATATGCACTAACCCTGAATAACAGAGATTTGGTAATTGGTTGTGTGTGAATAAATTACAATCAGATATCTTTAATTATGAATGTGTATGTGTATGTAAAAGAATAGAAGACATCTAAAGGAAATATGATATGCACAAGGGATATAAAATAAAACAGACATTCTTTAGTGCTAAAAGCCATAAACTGTCAGACATTCCAGTGATTTGTTACCTCTGCCTTAATCACTGACTCCAAGTCTTAATGATAAAAGCAGATAATTAGAGTGCTGTGTTCCAACAAAGAAGCTCTTATTGTTGGGTAAATAACAGGCCTTATAAAATTGTCTTAAATTTGTGTTTGCAGAGCAGACAGCATTCAGGAAGCTCCTGGAAACTAGGGAGATGTTTGTGAAAGCGAACTTTTTGAGGAGGAAACAAAGTGCAAAAAAAAATGGATTCTGTGACACATTTTAAATTTTCTACTGCAGAGGGAAAAAACCAAAAGCAAGTCTATGGGGTTGCTACATAGCCTGCAGTAGTCAAGCTTCATTTTCTTCCCACAAAGTATGGTAGTGCATTTTTATAGTTGCTATGATTATCTACACTTTATTCCTTACTCTTTTCCTGACAGCAACAAAGTACTGACTGGTGTTTGACTCAAGAATAGGAAATGTGCTAGTGCGAGCACCCTACTATAGATGTTAATATGGCCACAGCCACATCTAGACAAGATTATCAATAAGGCTAAAGACAAACTTAGTTGGCAAACTGATCTATTTCTTGCTACAGAAGCTGTCCAATTAGAAATACCTGAAACCTACTGCCAAGGAAGAGCTAGATACTGGAGTAATGCTGCTTCTTCAAATCTTGGGCTTTGTTCAGCCTTCAAGCTATGTAGTATCACAAGAACTGTATGAATTCAAGAAAGAAAACACTGCAGAAGGCTGTAGGCAAAACTCTAGGGAATGTTCCATCTGTAGCTCAGGACAGACAGCTAAAGCTCTCTGTGCTGCAGGTCTCTCTTGGTAAAGCTGAATAGTGTCATGTGACAGTCCTGATGCTCACACAGCTTTCCAGTCAACAAGGGAGAAGAAGGTACACTTTTTAAAGGAAAGACATTTAGCATAATAAATATGGACAGCAAAAAGACAGTAAAAATAGAGCAGTTTTCTCATTCTAATTAGTGCTTCATGCTGAGAATATTGTGAGCATAAAATATCTTGCAGAATACAAAACTATCAGGACAACAGCAGTCATCAGTTCAACTAATAAAAAGGCACTTACATTTTTAAAATATAATCTAGAAATAGATTTATATCATTGAGCTTTTTTTTTCTAGAGAGAATTTAGCATTTCCTGCTGTACTGATGTTTATGTGAGATAAATACCAAGTATTATCAGATGAACAGAATTAGTTACCACTGAAAGTTTTATCTCCTTCAGTTCTACTTACCACAAGCAAAGTAAATGAGTGATGCCCATGCTTAAGTTCCAGCTCAGTTTAGGAAAAGGGTAGAAATGAAATTTCTTGTGGCTTTGATTAATGTTAAAAATATTGATAAAATGGCTTATCTGCCAGAAATGAAGGGCTTGTAAATGTTGTTTAAAAGGGTTTCTTAGTAAGACTCTGAGGAGATGATTCCAGTAACTTGATAGCAAGGGTTTTTTTTTTTTTTTTGCTATGGACACTAGTGTTTAATTGAAAAGATTTTACTGAAAAAAAAGAATTCTTTTTAAGGTGTTTTTCTTACATATCCACACATGCATATGTACTTGTGTCTGTGTGTGTTAGTTGGTACAGCTCATTCAAGATATACATTGTCAAAGATATTCTTGTGGCCACCCTGTTCTGAAGCTAACATCCAGTCTCTGAGATAGCCCATGTTAAACTGCCGTGCCATCAGGAAGCTGTCACATCAGCTGAGAAGGACTCGAGGGCAGCAGTGCTGTGGCAGCATTGCCAAAGTGCCATCTGTACAAAGGGGTGAGAGGAGCCAATTTCTGAAGCGCAGTGTCTGCCCGGCTGCTGCTCACTCGGCAGCCTGCACAGCTCTGCCCAGCACAGCAATGCAGGGGGACTGCACCTCACTGCCTCACCTTCCAGAGATACGTGACTCGGTGGCCACTTCATTATGACAAACGTGTCACAGGGCTAACTTAAAAAATTGTCTCCAAACATTGCTTTTTTCTTCCCTAGTTGTATTTATTTAAACAATTCCTTCCATCTTGTCTCCCTGTTACTGAATTTCTGGTCTCTGTCCTCCTTTGCTATTTATACTGTTGCTTCTGCTGCTGTTTTTCTGCCTTCAACACTCCCTGCTGCTACTACTGTGTAGCTGCTTTTATGCTGTGCTGATTCCATTGCCTTTTCTCATGCTTGTTGGCCTTTATTTCATTAGGCACAACACCAATAGTTTCTTTGTTGACATATGTGGGATGAGATATGGCAATACATTATTTCGCTGAAAATTTTCCACAAAGGATTATCCCTTCTGGGTGAAATGATTGTTTCCTCTGTTTCAGATTAACCACACTAGGAAGGAAATATTTCATACTTCATTATTACCATTAATCTTCCAAGGTGCCCCTCTGAATGAAAATCTATTGTTTTTTTTTAACAGAGAGGGACACCAATACAAGTTATTGAGTGTAATTATGCTTCTAACAGATGTATCTGTCAGGTTGCCCAGTGTTTGGTAACATCACTGAATATTACATTGCAATATAAACATATTTTCAGCAAGGTATACAGGCCCACACCTTTGTTGTTAACTTGCTGTAGTGCACAAAGAAGTGTATTTACCTTTCCAGATGTAGTGGACTCACCTTAGATGCTATATCAAGACCACCTAAGGTGATGGAATGTGAATGAAGAGGTGCGATTGTTCACCCTTTGGAACTGGTAGCAAAATGTCTCCTTTTCTGCTGTGGAGAAAGAATCGGAATTATCAAATGTTATCTTTGGTTGTGCTTTCTAGTTGATCTTGTGGGTAATGGTGGCCTGCAGTCTGAGAAGCATTTTCATTTGCGGTAGTAGGAGACTAAATTCTTCATGTTCTTCATGCATCATACCCCTTCCTGACTCATTGCCTTTGGAAAGAAGTACTTTATGTTCTGCAGTGAAAGAAATATTAATTTGCAGATGCTGCTTGCTCATTTCTTTAGGTACTTCAGTAGTTCTGCAAAAGCTTTGCATGAATTAATAAATAGGATGTGCCAAACTCATTATATTTCTGGTTATGATTTATAATTTCATCTTTTTCCTTTTTCAACCAAGAATAATCAGGTGTAGGGGAAAATCAAGAAGTAGAGGAGCTTGGGAGGCAATGAGCCAATGTGTTTCATTAGCTGTGTGTTCTATCCAGTGAGGATTGCAGATTCTTGTCAGTCCTGTATCTTTTAGATATTTCTGTTATTTATTGTGCATAAAGCAAATCAAAGTACTCCTTTGCCACTGGCATAGACAGGAGGTTTTGAACTAAGTGCTTTGCCTCTTACATCTTTCCTTATGATATGGTTTTAGATTCTTAAATGCTTATACAGGAATTGCAACTTACATGGGGTTTTTACAGTGCTTAGCAACTTCCAAGCCAATCTAAGGATTAATAAATAATAATTATATCACTCCTTTCTATTCTGCTCTTTTTCTGTTCTTTTTGTTCCCACACATAGCCATCACGCTTCTACAGTTTCCAAGTCAGATATTAACAAGCTCATACACGCTAGAATTGTGTGCCTGTACTTAATTTGGTTTCCTATGTGTTACAGTATAGTTTTAAAGTATGTATTATCTCAATACCTCCATCTTTTCTGTACTCTGCCAAATTGCCATTAGCAGGCACTAAAGTCCATCTTTGCATCATGATCACCCTTAGCCTCCCAATTCCTTCTTTTTCTTCCTGCCAATGGAGAGGGCAGATAGGGGAGCACATATTCCAGCTCTTATGTTTTGCGCACTTGCCACAACAGTCCTCATGCTAGAACAAGTAGGAAAAATCTTTGACATGCTGTGATAAAGCATGTCCAAAGTACACAAAGCTTAATGTCTAGACCCTTTTCAGGTACTCCAAAACAGAGATTTTCTAGAGACTCTTAAAAATACTTACATGAGAATATTTTAAAATGCAGAAACCAATATAATTTGTCCCAATCTCATTTTGTTAAAAAGCTAACCAGTGTTTGTTGGAACTTTCCATGTAGTTAAATGTAGCAGAAAGCTAGTGTTTGTAACAAATAAATCAGGATGATATCTTGTAATTGAAGCTGTTCAATACTCTTAACTGTAGGAATCATTACTTTCATTAAGAAAGGAAGATGTGAATTTTGATGCAAACATTTCTTTTCTGAAGCTTAGTATTTGCAACCTATTGGGTTTTACTTATTGGAATTGGAGATTTACACATCTGCAGATTTATCACACTGCTTGAAATGATTATGATTACTATAAACTATGAAAAAATTAAACTTGAAAATTATTTTGACAAATTGGTTAGATCCCTGCTTACTCTACTCTGCACACACAGACTAATGCATTCTGGTTCTCACAGAGAGATGACTTCTGACAGTTTGTGTGAATACTTGGCTTGATAAAGAACTGTGCATCGATTTCAAATCTCAGCTGGAAATCAAAATGCATATTAGTAATTTTTGTCTCTGATATGAAGAAGATATTAATCTCTCTCAAGTATCTTTCCTTTCTTATATTTCAAAAGCAGGTTACCTTTTCCAAATCTTCTGATACAGGTTAGCATTAGTTACTGTGAAAAGGGAAAAATCCCTCTGATAATTTTTTTTTCTTCAGTATATCCATTCTTCTCCTCAGTAGTGGTCTCATAGCATAAAGCAAAATATAGAGGGCCTTAAGAGGCTTGAATGCAAATAGTGATTTCTAATAACAACTACAGAAGTGATTGTCTTTATTGGAGTTTTAATGGGGGTCAATGAGGTCAATGGAGAATACAAATTGAAAAGAGAAACTCAAGAAAAGAAATCTTTGAGTCTGCAGGAAATCAAGGAAGATGAGGAATCCTACTTTCATAGAATCACAGAATCATTGAATGTTTGGGGTTGGAAGGGACCTCTAGAGATCATCCAATCCAAACTCTTCCAAAGCAGGTTCAGCCCAATCAGGTCACACAGGAACACATCCAGGCAGGTTTGGAAAACTCCAGAGGACACTCCACACTCCCGGGCAGCCTGTGCCAGGGCTCCCTCACAGGAAAGAAGCTTTGCCTTATATTTAAGTGGAACTTTTTTTGTTCCATCTTACGCCCCTTACTCCTAGCCCTGTCATAGGATACTACAGAAAAAAGTGTCATCCCATCCTCCTGACACCCACCCTTTAAATACCTGTAAATACTAACGAGGTCCCTCCTTCAGTCTTCTCTTTTCTAGGCTAGACATAAATTTAGTTTAAATCCGGCTTTATGAAGTTCCTCATAATGTCTCAAGGTAGATACAAGTTTTGGCCCTGCCTAACAGTAGGAGAATAGTACCCTATGCCTAATGAAAAAGACAAATCATAAAGTAGTACTGCTAGACAGTTATTACCTTTTCATAGCATCCAATGTATGCTTGATGTCCACAGATTTATGTAGGCAGATTATGATTTTTTTGCAGACTTCAAATACTGTGGAAGCTCAAAGATGCTCCTGAATTGACCATTCAACTAAAGTGCTATTTTGTTGTTTTGAAAGGCCAAGAAAGAAGGTAAGAAATTAAATTCTCATCTTTGATACCCAAACAAAAATATTGAGGTCTTCCTGTGTCAATTGCAGACAACATTGCCTCAGGGTGTAATATAGAGAGCAAAGCTGAAAGTCACAGCACTGTTGCAAAGACTGATACACTAGTCATTGCTTCTGCTGCTGAACACTGCTGCTGCATTTTGTAGCTATATTTTAAAAATACACCCCCACTTTATGAAAGATCAATGCCATTTTAAGTAAAAACTAAGGTTTGGAAATACAAAGAATTCAAATCTTCTGTTAAAGTCTGGAGTTAACTGCATTTATTTAATTTTAATTTGTTCTTCTGTTTAGAATTATCTCCTTTGTTTTACTTTTTTTTTCTCTGTCATGGTTTAGCAAGGAGTTGCTTTTGCTTAGTAACAGGGGGAGCGGGTTGCAGTAGAAGACCCGGTAAAAGTTTTTTAGACTCTCCCCCGACTCCTGGGTTCAGACCCACCCCCCGGCCCGGCTGGGCCAATCTGGCGCCTCTGCGATCACTATTTAGGGACGGGAATTTGAGGTGCCAGGCAGGAGGTGTAAG
>WBNH01008189.1:122542-142313 GCA_013401255.1 Urocolius indicus
CGGAGGTATAAAACACCGGGATCAGGGCTCTGAGCCCGGGAAGAGGAGAGGGGTGGGGAGCAGGTGGTCTTAAAGGGCTGGTCGGACTCTTCATCTCTGTACCATTCTGTGTTGTTTTGTTTTGGTTCTGTTTTGGGGTTTTATGTTTTAGTTGGTATTAAATTATTTTTCTGTTTTCTTCCCCAAGCCGAGTAGCCTGGTCTGTTTTGTCCTGCACTTTAAGCAGCAATTAAGCCCTCCCTGCCCTTTAGCAATCCTTAAGTCTTCGGTACTTGAGGCTAATCGTGGTCTTTTGTTCCCTGATGGGCCTAAACCATGACATTCTCCCACTGATTATTTGACCAAAACTTCCTTGTCTTGGAGGTGTCTTAAGGTGGAATTACTGCATCATTTGGAGCAAAAAGTCTTCTCAGGCAGACATGGAGCCCAAAAGCAATGGCCAATGAGCATTTTATAAATATAAAAGCACTGTTAATGAAAGCCGTGAGACTATATTATGCATACTGGAAATAACAGTTAAATTGTTCTCAGATAACATAATTGGGTTTTGTATTATTTTCTTTTTAAATGTCCAAATGAAGCTTTCCATCTTTCATCCAGGTAAGGCTGAAAGAAATGCAGTGAGCACAGAGCACAGGAACTGATTTTGTGTACTTTCTGTCTCCTCCTTCAGACCTTGCAGGCACCTCATCTGGCTCTTCTCACAGGAAAAGGTAGGTTGAGAGATATTTTCCTTGCAAAACAATGAGGAACATCAGCATGGAAGTTCAGAGGCTGATCTGAGTTCTTTCCTCCCATATAGAA
This sequence comes from Urocolius indicus, assembly GCA_013401255.1. Classification (NCBI taxonomy): domain Eukaryota; kingdom Metazoa; phylum Chordata; class Aves; order Coliiformes; family Coliidae; genus Urocolius; species Urocolius indicus. The sequence continues at coordinate 123,347 of WBNH01008189.1, forward strand.
GCTGGACTATAGACAAGAGCATTCCCATTGGAAGATGAAGTTCAAGAAGAGTACTCAGAATGGTTTAGGGCTGAATTTATAGAGGTCTTTAGAGGTCTCCATCCACCTACTTTCCAGTATAACCCTGATCTCAACACCTGCATTATAACTATATCATGACAAGCTCCCTGGTCACTTGTGCTTCTAACCATGTGCTTCTGCATTACCAAAAATCCTCTCATCTCAACATGTCTGTGAGAATCCCAGTAATGTCATAATGGTACTGCACTCAGGTGTTTGTTACCAACAATCCTTCCCTTTGTTACTGCTGCCACATATTGAAGACAGTTTCTGACTATTTCTTGAAAAAAGAAAGACTAAAAAAATCCCCTGCTTTGAAGGAAAGGGATTTTTGTACCATGACACAAGTTCCCAAGGGCTTAAGGTGAATATTTGCATTATAGTTTGAACCTCAAAAATCTTCCACACTTAAGTTCCTGGGCAGTATCCCCCTGTGCCTATATTTGACAGGAATACAAATAAACTGGAAGAACTGCAATTATTCCTTCTTCTCAAGATATTTTCTAAACAGATTATTTCAGAAATGGGAAGTGGAAAGAAAGTACTTAAATGAATTCATGTAGCTTGGTTTAGGATATTTCTGTGCAATCATCTTAACGCCTATATTTTATTTCAAAGAAAATTGACTTCTGGATTATCATATTAACCAAAATTAAAGCAGAGAGAATAAAAATGAGTGAATTATTAATGTGTGCTCATAACAGCCCCGTAGCATAAAAGTCTGATATTGCCACATGGAGAGGATAATGTGAAATTGAAACCTGCATAGAGCATTTTGTCAAAGCCCTGAATAGAGTGACTCTTTAATTATAAGCACTTTAACTCTGTTAGAATAGCAGATATAGAGAGCCTAAAATAGCACAAACTTTAAACTAGCTTTTTTTTTTTAGATAAGCCTTATATCATTTTTATGTTTTTTTAGAGAGAAATACTAGCATAACAAAATGTAGTATGTTCTATGTTTGTCTATATTTTACCTCTTTTCAGGTTTTCTTCTTTTATCTCCTTCTTTTTATTTCCTGGGTTTTGTATCTGGGTATGGTATATATAGTATGCTACTATATACCTCTCTGGGTACCCTGGGGAGTTGTTTACCTGAGGTGGACTGTAGTTTTCACTTTCCATGTGCCAATGAAGATTACAAAATGCAAATCTGTAGCTTCAGAATTGTTGCTGAAAATGGCATGAATAGCATTTTTTTTTCTTTTCCATGTTGAGTTGTCTAAAAGTATGCTCCATCTTCTATTGGTATCATTAGCTTAACATTTTCATGATCAAGAAGCATCTGCACAGAAGTCATGTGCTTCATAGTGAGTCACTGACTTTAAACTCACATGGAATCATTCTGATCATTAAACACCAGAACTGCTATACTCATCTTCCAGTAGGCTGTCTGTTTTTGTGTCTTTTTTAGTTGGTCTCACACTAAAGGTGTTGACTGTTGACAAATTTTTCAGTTTTCCTGGTAATCTGTTCCAATAAGTAATTAATTCTATTTTAAAATAAACCTTATTTCTAGTGTCAGCTTTTGGCAGTTTTCATGATTTTATCTGCTAAATTAAATGGCCTCATAATTCATCTATCTTTATTCTACTTAACTGGCTCCCAGCTTAATGCGTTTTAACGGAATGAATAGATTGAGCTTAATACTTGCAAAACATATTTTTCAGGTCTCTAGACATTTTTGCAGCTTTTTTATGATACCTCTTCAGGTTTTCCATACAAGTACTGAAACACTAGTGTGCTATAGGCAGCATTACTAGAACATTCCACAGAGGCTGGAGCTCTCTTTTAACTTCTCTTACTTAGAATCATAGAATTGTAGGGGTTGGAAGAGACCTTTAGAGATTATCTAGTCCAACCCCCCTGCAGAAGCAGGTTCACCTGGATCAGGTTGTATAGCAACATGTCCAGGCGGGTCTTGAAGACCTCCAAGGAAGGAACCTCCACACCCTCCCTGGGCAGCCTGTGCCAGAGCTCCCTTACCTGAACAGTGAAATAGTGTTTTCTTACATTTAAGTGGAACTTTTTGTGTTCCAGCTTCATTCCCTTGTCCGGTTGCTAGCTACCATAGAAAAAAGGGATTTCCCAACCTCCTGACACCCACCCTTCCGATATTTGTAAATATGAATGAGATCCTCCCCTCAGTCTCCTCTAGACTCAACAGCCCCAGTTCCCGCAGTTTTTCCTTGTATGAAAGATGTTCCAGTCCCCTGATTACCTTGTTCTCATTGAAACTTCTTTCATACTTTGGAAATTACCTCTCTAATCACTACCAAAATATTACTTCAAGGGAAATGATTGTTCGGGATGTGCCAAAGTAAGGGGGCATTTATGCAGCTGCATGATCCCTATACACCCCCACACATTGCAGTATTAATATGCCACTTAAAACAAGAAGCAAATGTGGCATCAGGAGGTGAGGAATGGGGGCAGAAAAAAAATAGCAAAAGGTTAATATGAAGCTGTCCTACACAGCTTTATGGCTACAAAATAGGAGTACAGCTTTCTGCTCGCTGCTGTTGCACAGGGTTTTGTTTACATTATGTGAGAAGGAGAGGAGAAGAGTCTGTCTGACCTAAGAGAAATTTCTGTCCTCTTGGCTCTTGGTATGGGACACAGAACTGACAGATTTTGCCATCTTCATTGAAAACCTCGTGTAGACAAAATGGTATTTGTTGTGTAAATGTTGTTTAATGGTTTGTTGTTTAAAATGATGGTTGTTTTAGAGTTATCCAGACAGTGTCTGCAAGCTAAACTTGAGGGTTGCAATTTACTTCCTTTTCTACAGCCATATTGAGCACTTGAAATCCCAGAATGACTTGTTGACAATAACACTGGAAGAGTGCAAGAGCAACACTGAGAGGATGAGCATGCTTGTTGGGAAGTACTTGATATGCATCTCTTGTCCATCAAAGCACCCTGTGAGACATGTCAACCAGAGAATTATAGAGGGAATTCCTACTCATTTTGCTGTAGTACACAGTGTTTCTGTAAGATACATCCTTCTGCAAGAAAGAGATGGTCACCGATGGGATAGTTTTTGAGACACGCATTCAAGCAACTGTCCTGCTTTGTTCAAAGTACAGGAGTGTCTCTCTCCTGTCCTGCTCCTCTGCCTTTTGAAAAGATTTTTTTCATTTCATAATGCTTTTGTTGTGTGATATGAGGGTACGGAAAAATCTTCAGTAAAAAGGTACTAACATCTGTTTGAAGAGAGACTGACTGTGAGACTTAATTAAATGTTTGACTAAATGCTTTGAAATCCTTTAGTAGGAGCTGCCTTAGTGTAATTAATAAATGTTTTGATTCAGATTCTCCTGCATCCTTAGAGAACCTGCAGAGGTAAGCTGGAAGGGCAAGAGATTGATGAGGATTTTCTTCCAAAATGTCTTAATCTTCCAATGCATAGCTTATTTCACTTTAGACAATCAGCTGCAACAGATTCCTCATTAAAATTGTAGGAGTAGGCCCTGCTGATACATAATGTCTCTCCATTCTGCTGGCTTTGTTCATGGACTGTAGTGAAACATTGGTTTTTCAGAATGTTTTCTGATTCCTTCTTGGATTTTTGTGAAAATAGTTTAAGTTTCCTCCTTCTCCTTTAGACTCATATTTGTTCATGATTTATCTTTATGTTGTACCTTTTTTTGCCGACTGATGCAATTCAGAATGTGGCCCATATTTTTGATGTAAAACCTGTTCAAATGAGAGAAATATACTATTTGAATATGACTTGACATTTTTTTAAATGCATCCCAAAGTCGTAACCTTTTCTGGCAGTGACGTATCTATATTTTTCCTTGTCAAAAATGGGGTAGCATTTTCTAATTCTTTCTTACTTCTCTGTGAATTATCAGTTTTATGTGCCTCGAAACAATTAACTTGTTACACATACAGTAGTTATCCTTATAAAACATCTGCATTCATTGAATTGCAGTATCTTTGAGAGAATATGTTTGCAAAACAAGCAGTTGTATGAGAAACAAAAGTCTTACAAGTAACAGACAAAAGGAAAACAAAACAAAGATATTTATTAACAATCTTAAGGATAGTAAACGCTTAGCAAACTAGCAAAGTTTTCTTTAAAATCAGAGAAACTAGCAGCTCAGATGAAATACAGGGGGAAAAAAAGGCAGTCCCAAACCTTTTAAGATCATAAATACCAGAAAAGAACAGTATATATACAAGTAACCAAGATATTTCTAGGACAAAATAAGACACAACTATTTCTGAAATATATATGTGGCTTCCACAGTGTGCTTGGCTTTGCATCTCCTCTGGTCTCCCTGCAGCTGCTGTCCCCACTGTCTGCTGGGAATGGTCCCTGGCACAAGCTGTTCTCCGGATTGTGCCCTTGCAGTTTGGGAAACGATGACTTGGCACAAGCCAGCAAGGGGCTGGGGAGCAGAGTCAAGCAAATGGTTGACCAGCTGGCCAGTGCCTGAGCTCATTTTCTGAACCTGTTTTAATTAGGAGTATAGATGAGACCACTGAGATCGACTACTCGCCCAGTGCCTGGGTAGAGGAGTGCTTAGCCTGAGACTTTGCATCACAAAGTAACTGGTTACAAATGGCTCATGACAAGACTTCTTAGAAAAAGACAATTCACTACTCTTGTCAAGTGAGCACTCTGACCCTTGCTTTTAACCCAGAAAGAGTTGAATTTAAAAGACACTTCAACCACCAAAATATCCCAAACAGAACACCCCACCTCCCCAGACTCCATCCAAGACCAAACCACAGAAAGGGGTTTAAAAAAATAGTTCCTTATTTCACATACGTGATTTAATTCAAACTGGGTTAGAGATATGATTTCTTGGCCTCATTGAACTCACTAGAAGTTTTACTCTGAGCCTTTGGATATCACATTTTCAGGCAACTGAAGCCAGTGATAGTTGATCATGTCGGTTCTATGGGTCTAAAATGAGCCTTTTTTAAAAATAGTCATACTGCTGTAATAAACAACTTCTACAGATTTAATAGTTGTTACAACAGAGGCCTTATTTTATGAGGACAGTAACTAACAATCAAGCATGAAATGTTATAGTTTTTATGCTAGCATTTGGAGAGCAAAACTAGCATTTAAGTTGGGGGGAATTGGGGAGAATGACACCATTCATGTTTCTGTCCTGCTGTTTTTGTTGTGTGGAACCATGGGAACTAAAATCTAACAAGTTGGTATATTTTTTCACAGGAAAAACAATTTAACAGGTTTTTTTTTTTTTCCCTCAGAAGCCTTAAATGATCAATAATTATTCAAAATATAATTCATAACATGAAAGTTATAACTATTGTTTGTGTAACATAACTAATCTAATTTTGTTTCTTGTATGATAGCCCAACAAGTTAATTGCACTCTGTCTTCACATCTGAGTTGAAATATCATATATTCTGCAGTATTTGGAAACTGGCTTCAGTGGAATCAGCATCACTTAGTACTAACTCTCAATACTTCTGAGATTAGCTCAAATACCTTCTGCAGAAGTTTCCTTACTGTTATAGTTTTAGAGCTCTCATATCTGAAAATGATGGTTGCGCATGATCTGAGTATCTTCTAGCAGTTTTCCTTATATTTTGCATCCCAAATTATAATACCAAAAGATTCAGTAGTGATACAGTGATGATGCTTTTAGACAATTTAGCAGCAATAGCAGAACAACAACTTTTCCACAGAGAGAAAAAAATCTTATTTGAAGACTGGTGACATGTAACATTACATCTTCTCATTTATTTTCTGAACATAATGTACTGTTAGTCTCTTCAGGGTCAAATTTTATAGTTTTTTCCACATGTAAAGCTGTCTTTGATTTGAAAAGATGAGTAACTGTTGCAAATTATCTTCACCTCCGATCTCCTTGGCTTCAGTTCTAATTTTTTTTCTCTCATTTCCTTTCTATCTTGCCATTTCCAAAAGTTGTCTCATCATGTAGTACATCGTCAGCTGCCTTTTTAAGGTGTGCTAATCTGCAAAAACACAACTATAAAAGTTAGGTACTTACAGGTCAGTAATTACCTCATGTTCAAGACTAATCACATTTCGTCTTTATACATAGCCTTTTGTCTTTGCATAATGTGGAGACACTGTAGGATATTAATATCTGTTGTGGTGTTGCCCAGACAGCAATGACACACCACAACAGTCTCTTGCATGGTGCCTCCCATCCACCTCCACCCTTGTTAGGACGGTGGAGGTCCCAGCGAGAAGGGAGGAAAAAAGATAACAAAGGATGTTGTGGATTGAGACAAGGGCAAGGAGTGCTTGCTGCCAATTATGGTTCCAGGCAGACTCCACTACTCAACTTAGAAATGAAAGTAAGAAAAGTTTATTTTACTACCTGCAAGAAACAGAACGGAACAAAAAGCAAAACTAGAGCAGGATGATTGAGAGAAATACAACCAGCACTTTAAGATCTCCCTCCCCCATCCCTCCTTTCTTCCTGGGCCCAGCTCACTGCTCCAAATACCTCTACCTCCTCCTCCCTCAACGGCTCAGAGTAGGTAGGGAATGGGGGATGTGGTCAGTGTCTCACAGATGGGCTCTCTTCTCAGAGGAGGACGACTCCTCACATTCTTCCCCTGCTCCATATAGGGTCCCTCCCACAGGACACAGTCCTTAATGATCATCTCTAGTGTGGGTTTTTCCCAATAGATACAGCTTCTGCAAATATGGAGTCCCTCCCATGGGACACAGCCTCTTCTGGGCATAGTCACTGCCCCTAGCATGGGGTCTTTAATGAAGAGCAAACATATCTCAGCTTCACCAGTCCTCTCCACAAGATGCAGGAGAGTCTCTGTTCCAGCACATCTCCTCCTCTCTTCCCTCACTGATCTTGGAGTTGCTTCTCTTTCAACTCCTTGCAAGACCAGCAGCCAAAGAAGGAGGAAAGAAACAAGAAGGAACAGGGAGAATCCTCCTCTTCTGGCTGCTGCTTCTTAAAAAAGGGTTGTGGAGGCATCTAATTGGTTCAGCCCCAGAAGTGGGTCTGGCTCAGAGCTGAGGAGAGTTTCAAGCAGCTTCTTACAGGAGTGATCTTTACAGCCCCTTCCCCATTACCAGAAACAGCTCCATGTCAAATCATGACAATATGAAAAAAAAAACAAACCACTTTTTTTTTTTAAGAAAAGGGAAAAAAATGTCAAAGAAAGAGAGAGAAAGGTGTGTTTAATCTTTCTTGGAAAACATTTAGGCACAAACATATTCCTGAGAAATTGAGCATCCCAGTGAGAACAAGACAGTACGGTGAAGAGGGAAGGTCTTGCCCTGGTTCCCATTTCACAGTGAGCCTGAGTAATGTAGGAAGAGATAGTTGATCAGAGGATGAATAACTGCATCAAACACATCAAAATGCTGAAGGATATCTTATACTCTGAGACAGGAAAGTGGTAACATGGCCAGAATTATAATATGACCCTGAGTCTTGCTTTTTTATGGAGATGACAAAACTATATAGGCCTCACAAAGGCCTCTGATCTGTTAATTAACAGTTTTATTGCGCACCTGAGAGACCATGGGCTAGCAAAACTCCCTAACTCACTTTCATTTATGCAGAAACATATTGCTATTTCAGATTAATGATGCAGAAGTAGTAATTATGTTTTTATAATGGATTTTGATGAGATATCAGCTCTCTGTCAAACAATAATTTGTATGACAAGGTACAGATAGAAATGAGATGGTGACTTGCATACCATTTCTTAAACATGCTAATCCACAGGTTAGTGCAACCTCTGCTGTTTCTTACAAAGAATATATTTTATCCGTAATTAATTCAGCTTTGGGTTTTTTTGTTTTGTTTCATTTTTCCCAGGAGATTAATTTCTTCTGCAAATGCACTGAAAAACACAGAAAAATCCTTTTACATTTATTTAGGACATAAAAATAAATACAATAAATGGATAGCAGACTTCTTGCCTACGTGCTACTCTGTTGATGTTCACTAAGGTAAAATGGGCAAAGCTGGATAACTACAATAAAAATACTTCTATCATTATTCATTTGGAATGAATATTTAATTCAAGTTCACTTTGTTTAACTCCTGCAAACATTTGGGTATTAAGTTTTAATCACACAAATGTTTACAGAATGTGAACTTTAAATATATACCTTTAAAATGTTCAGGCGCTTGGTTGGTATTTAAGTTATATAGAATGCAGAAATACTTGTCACTGTGGGATTGCTAAATTGCTGTGCTGGAGTAAAGATACAAAACCAATTCAACAAACCAGATCAATATCTGACATCATCTTGTACATCTAGGGTGATAAACCTGCACCCCTATTACTTAGTATGCATGTAAGGAGAGAAATACAAGGGTAAACTCTACCACAAAGAAGAAGGTCCTTCTGAATGAAACCCCTAGAAATAATCTATCAGACAAGGAAATTAGGGGAGAAGGACCTATAGACTGTTACAAGGATTATAGAATTGTAAAAATGCCTTGCTTTCCTAATTCTACACTTCCAGGATATAGAAATATTTGATTACAAGAAAATTGCATGAAATTTCTGTCACATTGGTGTTTGTTTTGAAGAGCAACATATTAAATTAACTACATATGATGAAATTCCATCTAAGCTTTGTATACGCTACTAAGGAGTGCTGTGCACTAGGAGGAAATCTAACAAATGAAGCTATGATGCCAGAAAATATGTCCACTGCTTTTACTTATTTTGGTTTTTTAATCATATCTTTTATCTATGAACTAGTAGCTGTCAAATTCTAGGAGCTTTTATAGTGTAACTTTTTTTTTCTGTATAACAAGAGCAGTTTTTTCATATTATCACAACTAAATTGCTGTCTTTTCAAACTGCTAGATTACTAAAACATAGAAGCCACTTTGTCATTGCCAGTGACAGATGAAATGCAAATGCCAATCATTTGTTGGGCAACTGCTAAACAACACTTGCTTACTGTTTACTGGCGATGAGAAATTTCACTGGGAAATTTGCAGTCTCTGCTGCAAGATTTTAATGAGACAGTAAAAAAAAAAAGCTTTATGAAAAAGCTCTGCTTCTGTTCCTTTTTATTTTGTTAGTCCATTTATTGTAGTATTTCAGTCACTTAGTGGGCTAATACCTTCATTTTGAATTCATTGCCTACCACAGGCTTCACTGAAGTTTACAATCCTCAGAATAGTCAATTCTCAATTACTTGGAAGACCAGCACTCTCCATGAAAGTGTAGCAAAATGTAATTTTCCAAACCAGAGCATTTTCACTAATGATATTCTATAGAAAAAAAAAAAAAATATACTTAAACCAGGGTCCTGTGTTGTGTTGCCAGAAAGTGAGTGGAGGAAAAGGGCATAATAAGTCATCTAATCTCACTTAAGCAGCAGGTCATAATAGTTTTCTAGCACTGAAGTTTGCTAGAGACTGGGACTGATATGATGCATTGTGTTTCAATGAAATCTCCAATTTACTGTCATCTGTTGGCAATGAGCACTCATGTCATCAGGTTTCAGTCAACAAGGCAGGACAGTTTTGGGGTACACTTCAACTTTCACTCACATAATGCATCTAGGAGTATCCTGTTTGCTGCCCTTGAAATGTTTTTCCCTGAACTCCTTAATGTGTGGAAAAAGCTTCCTTGCTTATGTTGTATATATATATTACACTATAATTTTGGGAAAATGAGAACAATTACAATATTTGTCACTTTCACAGTTAAAAAATTAGTCCTGCAAACTAAGCCTTTATGGAGAGCCAAGACATAAGTAACTGGAATATTGCTATAGCTACTGTTTTAGTTATCAAGCAATGGTATGAAGACTGTAAATTTGAAGATCTCTGATTAAATTAGTTACTTGTTTGTCTTTGAGTGTCTTATAGTTTCATGTGAATAAGAAAAGTATTGCTTTGTCTAAATCTATGCTGAAGGGATAGCACTGTATTTGGAATCATCCTAGAATTTGAACTCTTCGGGGACTCTTTATCCTTTAGTTCAAAGAACCAAATGAACAAGGTTATGTTATTACAAATTCATCTTGGCTGCTGGAATGATGAATCTGCTATCTCTGCTCTGTATATGCAATTCCTCTCTGAAGTCACTCTGGGCCTCTCAAAGTCATTTTTTAGAAGGACTTGAATGCAATTCATCTGTTTGTTTTTAGCTGAATTCTGTTCAAGCTGAAATTCAGAGATTCATGTGGATAGCTATGTGGATGCATTTCAGCACTGAACCTCTCTGATGTAATTTTCCCATTATTTATTGTCTTTGGAAACATTTGATTTCAGTAACACTTTTCTGATTTGTTTCAAATCTGTGTTTCCATTAGTCTGTGTATAATATGGTCACTTTGTTCAGAAGCAGAAAAATCACTGTAGTTTCTCTTCTCCATATGTGAGTTCAGTTATTGCAAAGATAACTCGTATAGTTAGAACCATACAAGTCATAAACTATACAACTGCACAATGTGAGGTACTACTGGAAAAGAGCATCCAGGTACTTTGACTCCTGTGATGCAGACATATTATCTGCATTATACTGTTTCCCATAATGAGGGAAAATATCCACATCTGCTATGACTCATAAGACTCAGGTTCTTCTTTACCTCTAGTATGCCTAGAACTCAGTATGTCTCTGGATGGCACTCTTTACCTATGTTCCTACCAAAATGATTAGCTCCTGTAAATATCAGCTCTTGTTAAGTGATCAGCCAAAATGAAAGTTGTCTTGGCTGCTCAAATCAAAGAGATTTAAATCTAAAAGGGTTACTATCAAGAAATTTGCAATAAAAGAAAACAAACTAGGTAGAGTATAAGATTATATTGTTATGATATTCAAGATATGGGTATAAAATGAGAAATTATAAAAAATTGATATAAATAAAAAAAATGAAGAATATCTACTGAAAATAACTGGTTCAAATGTTATAGTGACTGGAAAATCTTTATCCATCTCATTGGTTTTTGACATTCAATCTGTTACAATAAGCTGGTAATTAAACTACAGTAAGGTGGCAACTACAAGGATGTTAATAGCCATGTAGTGACTCCAAACTTTGACTGCATTTTTGTATTAGAATATTCGTTTCCTGCAAAGGTAGGTTTTTCCATTTTGAAGACTGGGAATTGGTAAAGGGAAGCTGTGCTTAGCCTTTGACAAAGAAACCTAAGCTATGTGAGTGTTAGAATGACTCATGGTTGTTGTAATGAGAGATCCTCATAGATTTCAGGCTAGTTTACGCTACTTTAGTCTGACACTTTGTTCTAGAACTTCAGGAACTGTTAAGAAAATAAGCAAATGTGAAGAAACTAGAATAATGTAGGACCAAATATTAATTGAAAAGTTAATAAGGAAAATACCAAGAATGAGTAAGATAAACTAGATGTTAATTTAAAAGTTCTAGAACTCAGGAATAGGCATGAGAACTGAAAAAAGTTCTAAAAAAGAGAAAGGGTGGAAAAACCAGAACATATACACATAAAGTCCAAAGGAAGCTTGAGTGGCCCTGTAAAGGCCACTCAGGATGGGTAGAAACACAGTAATTTTTCTCTTCAGTACTGTTAAAAATTTGTCAAATTGCATTTTCAGTTGGGCTTCAAAGGTCACCTTGGATATTTATTGTTGTTCTCCCTCCACATGTTAAAATAGCCATATTCGTGTCCCTACGTGGATTCACGTGTTTCCTGAAGGCTATAGAAAGCTGAAAGAAGAATATAATGAATTATCATGGGCTATATACCTAGCAATGGAGTATCAATCTATGCCTCTAACTTTATCATGCTGTCTACTCTATGTATGTCTTGTGAAATGGAACTTAGAAGATAAGTTGGTTAGACAGCAGGTAATATGAGAAAGAAGCAACATTTGGAGGAAGAAAGAAATGCTTTGAAGAGTTAAAGAACTTGCTTACTCTGCCTTCAGGTGATGCATTAGGATCCAAGAACTAAAGACTTTTATAGTTCTGACGTTCTCATCTCCTATGGATATTTGAAGTTATCTAAAATGTTAGCATCCCAGTTCAGCAAGCATGAAGTCCTTCCTATGAAGAGCTGACATAGTGTTCCAGAAGACTATGTTTTTGCCCTTCCAAGTGGCCACCACAAAAGGCTCTAGTTCAGCATGTTGTACAGCTGTCCAATTTCATGATCTAATAATCTGAGGAGAGCATTATACACTTGTGCTAGGCACCCTACATTAACTTTTCATTTCTGTTTGACACAAGCCACAGTACGAGTGCTGATCTATCACCTTTCTAATGGAGTACAACTACGCTATCTCATGAGCGAATTCAGGTCCTGTGGCCCACTGTGGCAGCTCTGATCACCCAGTGTCTTACTAGTAGCCAAATAAAAACTGCTTTATTGCTTCTGCGGGTTAATAGCTAATGCAAAATCGGAGAGCAGGAATGACACTGAGAACACTCTCACAAAAGAAACAAGGGAGAATAGTATGTATGGTTTTATGATTCATTAACTTTTCTGTGGGAATCTTTCTCAAAAGAATAAAAAAGCTAAAGTTAAAACATAAGAACTTACCTGAAAACAGACAACAGTTTAAATGAAAATGAAAGATTGCAGTGCCTACACTTTTAGAAGAAGAAGTAATTTATGTTGAAAGGATGTGGGAAGCTTCAAATGTGGTTGTGCTGGAGGCATTAATCTCTCTAGCTGGAAGGCCAGCATCTGAAACAGTACACTTAATTGAGGCTTACACATAGTGGTTTTGATATGTTTGGAAAGAGGCACCAAAGACAAAATTCACAGAATGAAAAAAAAATATTTATTCCCTGTGTTCCTGATTTAAACTTCTTGAAATTACATCTTGGCTATAGGCAAAATACTCTTTCACTGTTCTAGGCATTAATTTTTAACTTTATCTTTCCCAATTTAGATCTAATGTCAAGGTTGAAACCCTGTGCTACATTCATTAAAAATTTGCAAAAGATTTGTTAATTTTTGTACTCCGTTGACAATCCCATTAATGCTATGAAAAAAAGACATGATCTCTGCTTCCAAATTCTAATTTAAATTTTATAAAATAATGTCTTCAATTAAAGATCCAAACCAGATAACAACAAAGAAGGATAATGATATTCTGTAATTCATCTCCCCACTGAAAATGGAAAGGCAAACACCTTGCAAGTGACACCCAGCCAGTGTTATCTCCTTAGTAAATATTACAATTTGAGCCAGAATCTTATTTTTATTTGAAGAAAAGCAATAAAAATATCAGCTGCTTATATGAATAGTGTTGATTTTTTAATGTTTTTAGAGATTTGACATACTATTGTGTATAAAATCATGTCCCTGAACATGGAAGAGTACAATTCCCAACTAAAATTTTGTGGGGAAGTTAGGTAGGTGGTATCTAATCAGCCACGAAGTAATTTGGGTAGAAGATCCCTACTTGTGCAAAAAGTACTGCAGGTTTGTTAAAGAAGACGTACTGTCAAGACTTATTACATAATTCATCCTGAAGCACATTCAGGAGCATGACTGTAAGAGGATGTTAGCTCAGATCTGAGTTGTATCTCCTACAAAATTACCATCTTCATTTTCTACCAGACACAAGCCTTTTATACAGGTGTCCATCAAAGGGCTATTTTGATATGATTATATGAGATTAACTTAATGTGTAACATGATTTTATCTAGTGAAAACCCAAGCAAGGTTCAAAATGCATTTTAAACAACTATTGCTTTTGAAAATTATCACAAAAGCACGTGCCTCTTACACAGCCCAAAATAAGATCAGTGTCTCTTGCAATTTAAGACCATGACAAAAGCATTCAGTTTAAAAGCGAGAGTTTCAGCATTAAGGCTTTGACTATCAGAGCTGAGGAACTAGTTGCACATTTTCTATTACATGGATTAGAGATGTAGGTTTACATATTCAGAGTTCCAATATGCATTCCTAAATAGCAATTGCAATGTTACACACAAATCATAAAGGACAAGGCAATAGACTGTCAGCAGTGTTAATTTCCAGCATTATAGCTATTTGGCTTTGGTTGAGTTCTTAATGCTATTTCAAGAAAAACAGTTTTCCCCACCTTCCACGTGATTCTTCCTGCTGCAAAAGAGCTTTTTGTTTAAAAACCTTCTCAAAGGTTACAGAACACATTTATTTATTATTAAGATTTCTAAGAATAGATAACTGAAATCTATTTTCTTCTGTTTGATTAACACATTAGCAGTTGTGGCATATGTGGAAAGTAGTGTTTATACTCATGTGGATACAAATATCACTTGGACCAGCCACATCCTTCCTCAGTGTGAATAAAGATGGGAGGGACAAGTTAATGCAGCTGGCAAGCTGCTTCTAATTATCAGAAACAGGTGCTGCAGGTTAATCAGTTGAGCTCTGGGTGATCACATGGGCAGAAGCAGCATATAAGGAAGTAGCAAATGAAAGGTGGTCTTGCTGGTTGTGCTATGTTGTCTGTGTGTCTTTGTATGTACATTTCCTAGCTTTTCTAGTCTTTAAATGAGTGTCACTGGCATTCATCACAACATACTCATTCCTCAGTCTGTTGGTTCTATTCTGCTTCATGTCCATCCTATTTATTTTTTAAAAGCTCCTGACCAGAGTTAAGTCTCTGGAGAAATGCTTTCAAACTTCTACGGAGGAAATGGAACCTGCGGTAGCAGTAGCAAAGTGCTACATCATTATGTTCAGACCCTCTAGTGTTCAAGGCAAGCTTAAACCCATGGAGAAAAGAGCTATTAATCAGAAAGGTCTGAGACAGAGTTCAAATTTGTTGTAAAGAAGCATAAATTACATCGGTGTCATTGCTGCTGCATTTGGCATGCATAAAAGACCATTACTTTATATGACTAGCAGAACCAAATTTTAATTCCATTCTGTTGAAGAAGTGGATACTTATTCCTCTACTTCATTGCAATACCAGGCTTTTATTCATTGGATTAAAATGCATACTTTATAATGCTATCTTTTAAATCTATTTTCTTCTTTAAAATGGCTTATATGCTCCTCTCCCTTTCATTTTCCCGACAAGAAAACATGTTCCCAATTTATTTGGTAAATAGATAAATTATATTAATTTATTCTAAATGTAACCAAATCTAGATTCATGTGGTATATTTAGTTTTGAAACATATATTATGTTTAACATTGCTTGAATCATGGCTCTAGACACCCAATCAGATTATATGCTTGCCATTTTTAGTATTTCACAAGCATTGAGCAATGTCCTGAAATGAAGCAATAAAGAACAGTGAAAGTTAGACCCTGATCCTATAAACAGTGCTACAGTGGGGTTTGCCCTAGGATCTGAATTATGTGTATTTGTGTAGTGAAATATTCTGTATGGATGACAAGGTGACTTTCATAATGTTGAAAATATTCTTATTTTATGATTTCCTTTATTTTTGATGCTTGTGTTTTTTAATTAATGAAGTCTAGTACCATTAGCAGTAGTATAATGTAACTTTGTACTCTGTAGTTATCTCTATTGCTTAGAAAAACTGATATTCACCATCATGCTACTAACTTTTATTCAGAAAATATGATAATTGTGATAGTTAAGACTCCCAGCTAAATATCCTGATAATCATGAGGTAGGATTAATCATGACCTAAATTTCTACAGCAAACCCTGTCTGTCAGGGTTAAATCCTCTCCTCCAGCAGTATCTTGAATCCACACTGGGGAAATTAGGATAAAAATAATCATGATATCTCTAGACTCAAATGGATCTTTCTGATTGACTGCCTCGGATACCAGGTCCATGTCAATAATTCTCATTGAATGCATGGCCATGACCTTTTCCCCCTTGTTTTAGAATTTCTATTTTACAAGACTAATAAAACATGTCAGAATAAAGTGCTTCTTCTAGACTTGTGAAAGGATGGATCTCAGGTCAGAGGTAATCCTTCAGCAATGTCTTATTGGGGACTAAATATTACATTTCCCCACTGTAATGGTCCTGTAAAAAATGTATATAAGCAAAAAAATGAAAGATACACTCCTTCAATTACACAGTGATCAAAGAGAAAATGAAATGACTAAAGGACTTTCAACTTGCTTGCTTAAACTCTGGTAAAATCTATAGAAGTTAATGAACACCCTTGGCTGCAAAGCAGCATCAAATCTAGGACTTAATGGCAATTATATACTTAAAATTTCTGCATAGTACTACATCATCATTATTGTTTGTAAATATTTCTATCCACTTAGGTCCATCACCTGTATAAGACACCATCAGAAGACTGTAGAACACTCAGGCTGTCGAATCAATAAACAAATACAATCTGCTAAAAAGGAGAACAGTTTTTGATTAAGGTCCCAGACCTGAAATTAGTTTTTGATTCTGACACCAGTATAATGTTATAAGTCAACAGAGACTCTTCACCTTTTGTAATTTAGTTCCCTGCCTGTGGAATAGAGAAGCCATTTGTCCCTTTTCATTTCTGTTATTTTTTTTCTTATTTAGACTGTAAGTTGGCTGAGAACAGACATGTGTCTTCTTGTACATCATCAGCCCTGAAAACCTGCTTACTAGCTACCACCAGCGAATCAGTTGTACTATGGATTGTTAATAATAGGCTAATATTTAAAAAACAGTCTTTTCCAATTTCAGCTTCTTCCAGAACTTTCTAGTTGACTGTATGAAAATTCCCTCCTCCTCATCATGTTCCTGTATTTATATATACGCTATTTCAGTGTGTTAGTCCATAGGTCATGTTTCCAACCTTTCAGAAAGTGGGATGATGCATTGTGGACTTCTGATGCTGCTTGTCATATATAATTTGTGTGGTTTTAATTAACAAAATCAAATCCTATACATTTTAAAGTCCCTTCTGTGCCTTTGCAGTCTTTGTCATTTTATCTGCTTATGAATGTGGATTATTTTGGCCAGGACCGTGTGTATTTACTGTAACTCTCATTCATGTTGATAGTTAAACCTCTCTGTGCTATATTAAATATTCACCTGTGGGTGATGGATACTTGGGCACTCAGCATAGCAGTGCACTTCTGAAAAAAAGAGCTAGTGTGTATGCATCAGGCTTCACCAGCCAGGCAGCAGTGTGCTCGCAGCTGGGTATTGGGAAGCCTGGTCAACTCCTGTATCCTATGCTGAAAGTGCTTTTGAGCTGTTTGCAGGAAACCTTTACTGGGCATACACAGGACACGATTTGGAACATTTAACACTTCAGGGATGGAAGAGTTTCCTCCTGACTAACAGAAGCTACTTATGATAGATGAATTCCTCATTGAAAATATCTTTTGCTGTAGAAAGGTAAGAAAATGAATGGTGGCAAAATTTCTTTTCTTGTGCATTGTTGTCTGATATGTCAATTTATTGCTAATTTTCCCTATTTTTTCTTCATGCCTTGTTCCATTTCAGCCCACAATGGAGATTATAGGAAAGTACATTCCATAACAGGCCAGATGAGCAAGCAAACAGAGTATTAGAAGTTTGCTCCAACCAATAGAACTAGATTTTTTATTTTATTTTATTTTTTGTTTGGATGAAGTGGAATAGTAAATTTACAGCCTCCTTCTTTAGCAGATGAAGTGATACCCCTGAGGTTTGGAATAGAGCTTGGATTCTTGTCTCTACATCCCATCACACATACCTTTTCTGTGTGCAGACAGAAGAGAATAAAGTCTTGCATTCCATCTACTCAAAGTGCTTTGCTCAATGAATCATGCTTTCAATAACCCATACAGAGAAAGATAATGCAGAGAAATATTACTAAAGATGTAAACCGAAATGATTTTACTCAATGACTGTGATGTTTTCAGTGTGTTACATGGAGTTATATAGGATCATACCTGGTCTTGCTCTTTGGCACCCAGTACTCAACCATTACTCTTAAATCAGTAAGTGTACAGAAGTACTCTTACCATTTTATAGGAGCAGCCTGAGTTTACGTTCTGAAAGAATGACAACCCTCACTCAATCAAGCGATAAACAAGCATGTGTGAGTTGTGATTCTGCTACAAGTACTTGCTTCCCAGTTAGGTGGTTTTGAGCAATTTCTGGGATAGAGCATAAAGCATACAACAGCTGATGCAAGGAGGGGACTTTGCAGGACATAAGCTACCCTGCAGTAATTCCTTGTAGCTCTCACAACTTGTAGTAGCTAATATCTTATGGCTGGTATAGTTCACAGTCTTATAATGATTGTCCTCACATTTGCCTGTGCTTTCCCTCCAGAATATCTCAGACATCTATAGTCCAAATTAGAAGTCTTGTCTAGGTGTAATTTCCAAGACCCCATAACACAGCTTTCCTTGCCTTCACAGCCCCATCCCACGTTCTGAGCCCCACCAGCCCATTTTCTAAGGTCTTGTCTGTTTCTCCACTTTCCCAAAACCTTTGTATTTTTCCCTTTTCCTCCAAAAATTAATTTCATGTTTTATTTTCAAGCTTTCCACCACCTTACACTTCCAAGGTGTCCTACTGCTCCTCCAAATTAACTAAATGCTTTATCTTCTCTGGCATGTTCCTTTCTTCCAGCCACCACCTCTACGTCTTCATGTCCCGGTGCCCTTTGCATCCCTCACTAAAGCCTTCTTTTCTTCTTCTCCTCCTGTGGTTGCCTGCGGTTCTCCTACATCTTCCCTCCCATCCCCCTGACCTCTGCCCGGCCCACCGAGCCCTTTGGGGACCAGCCCGCTCTGCCCGCGGCGCGGATGCAGCACCTGCCGGCAGGTGCGCGGGGCCGTCCCGCTGCCGCCGGAGCCGGGCGCGGCGTCCCACCTCCCCGTCATGAATATTCAGGAATCCCCTCCCCGTGACGTCGCCGCGGTCCCGGGGTGGGAGCCGGAGACGCCCCGGTGTTGGCAGTCAGCGCGAATGACGGAGCGGCGGCGGCGGCAGCCTGCAGCCGCCTCGCCGCACCGCGCAGCCACCCGCCCCGAGCCGCCGGCAGCTGCCGCGCAGGGCGGCGTGTGGCACGCGGAGGGCTGGCGATGCGGCGGCGCTGG
>WBNH01008189.1:142330-155401 GCA_013401255.1 Urocolius indicus
CGCGGAGCCGGCGGGGCGGTCGCGGCGGGGCGCGGGCGGGCAGCAACTTCGCCGGGGAGCTGCGCGGGGCTGCGGCGCCGGCGGCCACTTCTTCGGCAGGCGGCCGCGGGTCAGCGCGATCTGATAACTCGTTGCCCGCTACTTTTTCGGGCTCGCCCGGCGGCGGGGAGGGGGACGCTGGAAGCGGCTCAGCCAAGTGCGGGCTTTGGCTCCTGATGCTGCGGAGCCGCTCCGGGCGCCCGGCTCGGGTGCAATCGGCGGCCGGGCGGGATGACGCCTAGGTCGGGATCTCCTGCTGCTATATAAACGATCATGAATGGCTGAGAGGAGAGAAACAGGAGAAGATGATAACTGTCAAGTCTTCCGAGAGGCCGTGACATCGGTCCGCTCGGATCATTCCAGCCCGTTGCAGGGGAGCGCGGGCTGTGGCGGGTTCGGCGGAACGTGCCGTTGTGCAGCGCGGGCGCTGCCGATCCGGTGCCCTCTCGGGAAGCCTCTAGTGTGTCGGGCTTTGCTTTCATATGGTTACTTTCCTTGCCCTTTGCGTTCTTTTCTTGCAGACCTGGTCTGACTTTCTAGATGCGAGTTTAAAAAACTTAGTTGTTAGAGCTCCGTGTCCCTTTATTTTATATAATTTTAAAGCGTTTCCATTGTTTTGACTTTTATGTGAGGCTTAACCTTTTAGTTTACTTGTGCATGTGTGAGAGAAAGGAGAAGATTCAGTGTTTGTTTGGGTTTTGCTTGTTTATTTTCTTAAATAGCTACATGAATCCTAACTTTGAGAGGAAACTGATTCCTTCCAGCAAACATTGCCTTAGTTTTCCTTACACTGGCCTCTATGAACAGTAGAAAGTCACTAGAGGAAATGACTTGCTACTTCTCTTACCAACGCAACATTTATCTTAGGATCCTGGAGGTAGAGTGTTTTCTGGGCAGATTAGCTGTGAGATGTAACAAATAACATGGAACATTTTGATGGAGGGGAGTTATTTTCCTCCTGTTTACTTTTGCGTGTGTTGGAGGGTAACTAGTTCCCTTACATTGCTCTTTTCTTTAGATAAGTATGCGAGTTTTTAGTTCGTGGTTTAAGTGCTGCAGATAGTAGACAAATCGGAGTTGTTTCGTTATTTGGTTCCTCTCTGACCATATTTGACCACTGGAGGGCTGCAAAGAGCATTTATGGATAAAAGCTGGTAGCCGTAGAGTATACCAGTATTTAATGTTTAAAAATAGACATTTTACGGGTATTTATATTGATATTTAAGTGCTTCAAGTTTTCACTTATTACTTTACATACCTTCTTCCTTGACATTACCTATCATAAGAGACTGTAATGCAGGATTAATAAATGAATTAGCATATCTTGACACTGTATGCAGTTAATATGTGACATAGATATCTGTGTGAACTCTCTCCCCCCTTCACCTCCCACCTCACCCCTTATTCATAAAGAAAAAACGGATTTATTTTAAAAAGAATGTGGTACTTCTTGCTCTGTATTTTTTTTTCATAGGGTGTACATTTTAATTCAACAGGCACCTTGTGGCTATCTTGCATGTGCAGTTGACAAGCTTGGCACTGTAACCAAAAACTTGACTTTTATCTTGACAGTGAGTGCTTTCTGGTTGGAAATGTGGGTAGGATGTAGTGCTACTTTGATGCTTAAGCGTCATGTTGTAGAGAGTAGCAAAGATTATCATCCTATCTCATCTACTTTGCTGTGCTCTGCTGCATCTCATTTTAAAAATACTTCTCCTCCCTTTCCCCACATGCTTTTGAGGATGGGGGGAAGGATTACAGAAACGGTCCTGGTTCTCAGCTTTGACTCATCAGAGAACAACAATTTCTTTCACAAAATTTCTCCAGGCTGCAAAATTTGTTTGCTCACCATAGAAAAGAAAAGAAAAGAAAAAAACACAAACCAACCCAACAAACGGACCCAAGACTCTATAGTTTGCAAGGGAAAAATGAATAGGAGAGATAATGCCAGAATGTTTAGTAGGTGGTCAGTTACAGAGCTTAATCTGTGTATTAAATATTCATATGCAATTTGTGGCTTTGATAGCTTTCTAGCAGGTTGTTGACCCTGGGATCTTTATTGTAGGTTCCAATAACATCACTGTTTTGGACAGAAAAATGGCTTTTAAAAAGACTTTTTGGACAGCTGTGTTCAGTAAGAACAGACATGCTTTTTGAGTTCTTGGAACTGCATTAATGCTGTCTGGAAATTGTGTGAACAGTCTCTCATGGTCTTCAGTTATGTAAAAGAAGTTAATATGTTGTCTTTTTTTGGCACATTCAAAATTCATAAGTGTATGTGGTTGCAGGTGAGGAGAAATGCTACCTGCAGCATTTCTCATTCTGTGTCTGCACAAATCTGTGTGTCTCAATTTATTTTTATCATCTTATTCTGTTATGTGCTATTAAACTACTCAGTAAAGTCCTGAAAAGGTTGCCATTTCTATATTCCTTGAGACACTCAATTAGCCAATGTTTCAAATATGACTGTATTTGGACTTCATTAACATAAATATAATTTTTTAAGTACAGCTGAAAACATCTTGATGATGTGAATAACTAATGATATTTGATTCCAATTAAATTAATTGCATGGGCAAAACTTGAAGTCTTTAGTCATTCAGGACATTTCCAAATCAATGGAACATTCAGTCCCACTTGGCAAGCCTATTATGTGAATACATCTGATATGACTATCATTGGCAAAACAGCAATGAAACCCAGGGAGATAGAACCAGCATATTCTGTGTAAAAATAAAGGCTAAAGCCCTGGGTGAAGAACTTAAAGCTGGACAGATCCCAGTGTGTGGTTTTATTGTTTTTCTGAGTTGTTTTTTTCTGCATAGCACAATGGTTTCTTGTAATTTTTTTTTCATAGTAGATAACAATGACATATTTTCCCACATCAGCTTCAAGAATACAGATTAAAAAAAAAATGAACCGTTTTTTTATCTTCAGAATGTATGAGAAGTAATATTTGGCACACTGCTTAGCTCAGAAGATGACCAGTGAAGCAACCTGTTGCTGATGCTTTCTGTAGCTTCTCAAGAAATCCCAGAGAAGACATGTTAATAGTTTCACATTCGCATTTTCCCATCAATAAATGGAGATAGGAAAATTCCTTTTTAAATAATATTTTTTTAAGGTGGTTTGATTGAAAAGCAATTAATGCAAATTGACTCTTCTCTCATAGGATAAAAGATTTGTATAAGAAGTCTGGGTGTCAAGATAATGAAATGATTCAGAAGTCTCAAAAGACAAAAAATCTTAGTATTTGATAACTCTTTTAATATTAGGGTAATTCAGCATAGAAGACTGACAGCTATATTTAAGTTGTCATTACCAAGCTAGAGAATGTTTGTCAGCTAGAATTATATTGTTATCAAAACTGCGAATCTGTAAGGACTTCAGAGCTTTCAAAGCAGATTTCAGCTGTAAGCAATGTGTGCCACTTAAAGAACACCACGGAATGTATGTCTTTCTTTTATCACCAAATGTTAAGTAGTGTGAGTGCAGTGTGGAGCCATAACGTCATTGCCATTTTTTTTTTCCTTGAAGTAACAGCCCTCAGAGTTTGAAGGCAGCATCTGTATGTGGATAAACTTTCTCATGGCCAAATTACATACTTGAAAATGATCTCAGTTTTCTGTTTCCAACTTGTAAAGATTTGGAGAAGTATGTGAAAGCTGAGTGGAAACTCTGAGGCATTGTCATTGTTTTGATGATTTACTGTTTTACTGATGATCCAGTAGTCCTATGCATCCATTAGGTATTAAAAAAGCAGAGTGCAGACTACTAGTTTTATATGGTTATAGCTTGGTCTGTGTTATGAAACAAATCTTATTCCTGGGACTCATCAAAATAAAGATTCACAATTATTTAATACCTGATAAAAAGGCTAGAGGTAATTTTTCTGATACACTTTTTATGTATTGGATTTTCTATGTCAGATTGACAGAATGTTTTGGGAAAGCGATTTCAAAGGTCTAATTCCAGCTTCGAATACACTTCCTTTCTTCCCTTTGTACAGGCATTCTTGATCTCCTCTTGGTCCTCATTTTGACTTAGTCACTTCAAACTGATTTTATTTCTTTTGTTTCCAAGAAGCTTGTATTAGAAGGCAGCAAATAGCTTGTCTGGCTCCTATAGAGTGTCTGAGTGGTGTAGCTAGCACTTCATTTAGTAGAGAGAACTTCCCTACTGTGAAATAAGTAATGGGAAAATACAAGATACAATGCATTGTTTCTGTAGCAAACTAATTGTTAGTGTGAAGTTTAGTTCCCTGTTGTCCATAGTCTATTTTTGCAAATATGGCAAATAAGTCCTGACATGGAAAACACACTGAATGTTATTTAATTTTGTGTAAATGTTATTTTAAAAGACAAATTTTAAAATCCAATGGCAGTGAGATGTGGCTTGGCTCAGATTTCCAGTTTGTTTGTCTGTGGAGAGAACCATAAACTAAGTTTAGCTCTTCTCAGAGAATTGTGGGAGTTTTTTCCCCCTCTGGTATGCTTAAAAAAAGGCAGTCTGAAAATAACTGGTAGGGGATACATACAAAGGGATCTTTGCCTCACCTCTGACTTTCCCAGTGATTGTACTCAGACTATAGTTTCTCAGTCTTTCTAATGTCTTGTCTCTCTTGATTTATTATTAAAAAAATAACAGGAGAAAGTATTTAAACCAGTTTCAATCAGTTTTAACAGGACAGTAACAGAGTTGGAAAATACATTTCTTATTCAAGCTTAAGCTGGAGAGAATCTTTGGGTTTGTATCTTGTACTTCAGGTAGAATCTGGACCAGCTGGAGTTGGTTCCAACAGAGGACAGTGATACTGATAAGTCTAGAAAAAGTGCCCTGACATTCTGAAGGACTTGTCATTAGCTAAATGGAAAAGAACTGAGGAACTTGCAAAGAGTTTTGAAGTATATGGAAAGCAAAGTAGAGGAGGAAATAATGTTCACCATGCTCTCTGTGCATCAGAAAAAATATAGTGAGCAATAGGAAAGATTCAGGGTACACTCAAGGAAAAGCTTATCTTAACGATATTTTAGTGCCTTTAACCAGAGAGCTGTAAGAACCATTTGGAACAATGTTAGCACTTGCAGCGGTCCAGACCTTCTGGTAAGGAGGACAATGGATACAATGACTTTCTAAAGTCATCCTAGACCCCAAATTTCAAACTGCCCAGAAAACACTGCCTTTTTTGGTAGTGGAGAAATAAAACAGTTGGAGGCAATATGTTTTATCCCCTGAGATGCTTCTTCAGACACCTTGTACCATTCGTGGCCTCTACAGGTGCTGACTGCACCCTAGCAGCCTTCCTTCAGTGGCAGTTGCTGCAGCCATCCCTCTTGGGAATATTTCCACTGTCGTTTATATGTTTTTTTTCTAGATAATTCCTTGTGTCCTCAGAAGATATAGTGCTTGACAATTGTGTGAAATAGTATCTCCTGCTGTTCTCTAAAGTAGTCCACTGAATCACAGGCTAGCAATAGGTGCTTGAGTCAGTTATGTAGACTGTTCACGTCTTTGATACCAAACTAGCAGGCAACTTTATTCAGCTGTATTGGGTTTGCATGGCAAGGTTTCAATAGTAGGAGATATACAGGGGTGGCTTCTGTGAGAAGCTGTTAGGGCTTCCTGTATGTCCAATAGGGCCAGAACCTATGTTGGAGCAGGCTCCTGGCAGAACCTGTGGACCCATGGAAAGAGGAGCCCACACTGGATCAGATTTTCTGTCAGGGCTTGTGACTCTGTGGGGGACCCATGCTGAAGCAGTCTGTTCCTGAAGGATTGCATCTCGTGGAAGGGGCCAACGCTGGAGCAGTTCATGAAGAGCTGTAGTCCATGGGAGGGACCCTACACTTAGCAGGTGCTAAATGTGAGGAATCTACCTTAGAGAGAGGAAGGAGCAGCAGAGACAATATGTGATGAACTGACCACAACCCCTCATTCCCCCATCTTCTTGTTCTGCTGGAGAGGAAGGAGGTAGAGAACTGGGGAGTGAGTACGGGAAGATGGTGTTTTAAGATTTGATGGTAATGTTATACCTTGATTTGGTTGGTAAGAAATTAATTACCCCACACTGAGTCTGTTTTGCCTGTGATGGTAATTGGTGAGTGATCTCCCTGCCCTTATATTTACCGATGAGCCTGTAGTTACGTTTTCTCTCCCCTGCCCGGCTGAGGAGGGGGTATGATAGAGAGGCTTGGTGGGCACCTGGCATTCAGACAGGGTCAGCCTACTGAATTACCTTATCCCCAAACCCTTTTCTATGAGAGAAACTGCAGAGTGTTGCAGGTGCTAAAGCTTTAGATGGATGTCTCTGTCCTGGGTTTGGCCAGGATAGCGTTCACGCGTCCCAGCTGCCGCCAGGGGGCGCGGCCAGGCCATTCAATCCCATGTGAAGTCACGCGGTGGGTATAAAGGGCTGCGGCCAGCGGTGGAACTGCGGATGTGCTGCTGGACTGAGCGTCGTCGGGCTGAGCGCGGGGAGCAGTTTCGCTGGGCATTGCTCGTTTTTTTCTGTGTCCTTTGGCCATTACTGTAGCTGCCTGCTCTTTGTGGTGTTCTATTAAATTGTCCTTAACCCAGAAAGTTCTAGAACTCTCTCTTGATTCTCCTCCCCATCCTGCTGACTTGGGGAGGAGTGAGCAACTGGGTGGTTTGGTTATTGTTCAGCCAGGGCTAAACCAGCACAGCAGCAAATGATTGTACAGCTTCATGACAGAAAAAGTAATCTAAGGTGCGTAAAATACGAGGACACAACCTCTTGTTGAGGTGATCATATGTGACCAACTCCTGGGGGCTAGGAGACTACCCGGGAGCAGTATTTGTTTACCTTTTCTATGGGGTCTTGCAGCTGGCCCCTGCCAAAGAGAGGGACAATGACTTAGTGTGACAGTCCCTTGTTCTCCTACAGGATGACTCGTCCTGTGGTCTTTGCCAGACAGTCCAGTAAATATGTGAGGTTGTGAGTTACAAAACTGGCTTAATTGCAGAACATATTGTGCTGCTTTGTTACAGGTTTTATGCTGAGTTTTGAAGAACTTCCGAACTTGAGACTTGGCACACTTTTTCTTTTCCACAAGTACAGGTTTGAAGTAGCACACTGTCCAGCTTATGTAAAGAGCTGTATTGGATCCCTTGATAGTTAGTTGCAGCTGAGGTAGAGGTGTGTAACTAGGAATCTGGAATCCAAATCTGCTAAACTTTCAAATCAGAAGACAGGTGAACTTTATTGAGAAGTTTGAAAAGGGTGAATCAAAGTAATAGGTGTAAAAAGAGAAGACAATCTGAGAAGAACCAGAGGTAGGAAAAAAAAAAAGCCTCATGTCAAACTTGTTGATGTATTACATGTCTTTCTCAAGAAAATATTCTCTGACTTAAGTTGAAGTTTGTGGTTTGATCATGTTACCCTTTTATTATCTGTGGGTTTAGTATGTTGTGATTTCTTTTAAATAGAAAAGTTGTCATGATTTGGATAGAGTGTTTGTAAAAGTAAGTTAGAAGGAATTTTGCAAGTGACACTTACTTGTGACATGATTTGAAGAGCTGTTAAATCTGTCACTAACATTGAGGCAAGGTTTTTGTCTGTCACTTTATGATATGGTATATAAAGCACTTTCTGCAGCATCATGCACTTCTTTCTACTCCCAAGTTACTTCCTGCAGAGCAACATAATAGGCTGCCTGGTGTTTGATTTATGTAGTGTTCAGAAAATGTGTACGTGAAAGTACGCATATATGTATGTCTGTATTTTTAACAGTTTTGGATATATACATATGTGCCCCACATACTTAACTGTGGACTGAAGAAAATGTACAAACCTGAAAGAAAGCTTCACAATTCATTTTGGGTCTTACATCTGTTGAGGTAGCAGAGTAAGATTGGAGTGTGCTAAAAACCTTCAACTTGCTTGCAGACTTGCTGAGTATGATTTTGATGGAGTTATTTCTTCAGAGTAAGCTTTACTGTTGAAAGAAAGAAACTGATTTCCGTATTATTTCCATCTTCATGAACTCTATTCATGTAATCTGGCTTCTTCTGAATGACTGTTAAACTGTAGAGTGAGAACTTCTGTTTTGTTTTTAGTTTGGTATTATTCAGACTTTAAGCATGCTAAAAACTGTACCCAGTTAGAGAGGATTGTGCACACTTGCTGTGGGGCTTTGAGCAATCATCTACAAATGTCTGTAATACTTCAATGTTTTCTTTTATGTTTTACTATATAGACTAGATTAATGAGGGGAATATTTAAAATGTTTAAGTGTAAATTTCTGAAGTGTACTTTAGGAGAGTTCATTCTAAATTACTTCCTATTTTTTTTTCTGTATGTATTCCATTAAAAATTAATATGAAGACTACTTAGAGCTGTTGAGCAGGAGAATGAATTATTAAGAGTAAGTTGTTAAAATATTATGTGTTATGGCATCAGAACTTCTGGATAAAATCAGGATAAATGCTCTAGACAGAAAAATATGGAAATATATCTCTAACAATATTGATTAATTTGATATTTGTCATCCTCAATAACTGACATGTCAAATAAAATTTAAATGTTCAAAATACATTGAATCTAAATGCGCTTTACCCTCCCACCCCCTGAAATCCTACTTAATGTGGGAAATGGATGATTTTTAATCTTGAAAATAAATTGCTGGGATTTCGGTAACAATCTCTATGTTTTATTGTGTAGTGGTGACAAAGAAAAAAATCCCACTTTATTGGTACAGTTGAGGTCTGTATGAGATGTTCAAGCTTGGCAGCAATGCAAGAGACTAAAAATGTTTAGGGTTTTTTTTGTAAGACTTGTAAGACTGAGTGTCCTTAAAATCATTCAGCTGGAGCACAATTTGGCCAATATATCACTTAGGACTATTGGGCTATGAAAGAAGATTTTTCCTATTATCTAAAAGCATTTTTTGAATTCTATATAAGAAGTGTATGTGCTGAATTCCAAGTAATTTTAATGTGTCTTCTCTCTGTATTGATTTTACAGATGGTTCTCCACGGAATTGCAATTTTCTAGCAGTTAATGCTGTTATTTAGATGTTTTGTCTTCATAAAGGAAATCTTGACCATCATTAAATCAATGCAAGACTTGATTGAATCAGGATTTTGTCCTTTTTGTGTTTTAGTATAAATGTAAACAGATCTTTCAAAGCTTTTAATGTTCTTCTACTAAATAGGTGCCTTTATCCAAACAGGGTGAATGTTTGATTTGATCTCTTTCACCTTATGGCTACCTGTAGTAGGACTGCTTTCATTGAGTCAATAGAACAGTTCCTGGGTTTTTCATTCTTTTCAAAATGCTTTTCATTCAACTTAAAACTATGAAATGTTGACCAAGATATCTGTCCTTCAGGCTGAAGTACAGTAATTTTTCACTGGGACTTTTAAACTACCTGCAATGAAGCAACCTGTTTTCCTCTTGTTTCTTCATTTTCTTTCATCTCATCCCCATGATTTCTGTTTATTTCTAGTTAAGTGTTATGAGGATGGTAAAGACAAGCAATGCTGCAGTTTCTCAAGGTTTCAGCTGTACTTATTTTATCAAACTTTTTATTGTTGTGGTTTTAAATTGGACTAATTGCTTGAAGCTGTGTATGGATACCACTTGGCATTCTTAATAGCTGTTAAATGCAGACATTTTATTTGCCTGACTGCTTCTTTCTTATACATACCATAGGACAATTAAAATTGGCACACCTTTATTTTATTTGAAGAAAATTGCCATTAAATACTGAGATTGTGGTGGTTTTGATCAGCATTCACCCATCAGCCACTGGCTAGCAGATTGAAGTGATGAGCACTTCCCTCCTTACTTTGTTGGGTTTTTTTTTTTTTGTTCTTTTTTATTTTTTTCTTTTACCTGTTTGTCTGAAATGCAATAAAAATCTGATTACAGCTGAAAACTGCTCTACTTTGTCTCTACTGGATTGCAAAATTGCAGTTATTAGGTTGAATTCCTTGGTTATAGACAGAGCTTGCAAAATACAGGTTAGTGAAACAAAAATAAAATAGTCTGTGAGTTCTCAGGTTTTCTGTGAGGCAGGCATTGTGAGTTTCTAAACTGTTACAGAGATAGTTTCACATAGGCAACTTGCAGAGGTCAATGCATGATAGAATGCAGTGGCAATAATATTTTAGGTGTTCCTGAGGAAATTGTATGGCAACTATGTTTGAAGGGTTTTTTTTCCCATTTCTTTTAGAGAGCTACTTGAAAAATTCATGAACTGCAGTTGAACAGATGGTGTTTGCCATTGTCACTCTTCAAAAGAAAAAGGGATCTTGGTTAATAGAATTTTCAATTTATTGTTAGAAACAAAACCTAGAAAAGTTAAAATCAGTGCAATTTATGATAAGGTGCTTTAAAAAGTCTGCATTATGATAGTGATCTATAAATATAATAATAAACTGTTGATTTGGTGTCAGAACTGGAAATCAGTGGATAGTATAGTTATCTTCTTCAAATGGTATAAACAATGTAGATGCGTAAAATAGAAATATCGAAGTGAAATTAATTGTTTTTCTGAAGCGAAAGATAAGACTCAGTTTTTTGATACTAAATAATTTGAACAGAGTACTCTATTTCAAAGATTATTTTGGCAAACTGTTTTTTGTTTATTTGGGTTTTTTCTGTCTTTCATTCCACTTCTTCTTTAGTTGTAGTCTTTGGTGGTGTGGGATTTGGTGGACTACTTCCAGTGACTGCAAAAACTAATCAAGAAAAACAAGACTATTTTCAGTAGACTTGTATTGCCATTCAGCTGTCCATCTCTAATTTTGTAGACATCTGCAAATCATAAAGTGTTGGAGCTACTTGTGAAGGTTAGCAAAAATATCTGTGAGAGTATTTTTGGTGAAAACAGTATGATCTCAATCAGTGTCAATCTGTTCGTTGGCTATATGACTGTTTCTAATAATAATAAATATTTTGTCCTAGATGAACCTTTCTTTTATAGCTTTAATCTCTGTAGGTTTGAATATAAAATAAAAATTCATGAAAGATTCAAAATGTCATAGAATGGTAGGATCAGTCTTAATAAATAAATATCACTTCAAAGTAATTGGTAAGTTGCAAACTTCAATTATTTTCTGCATTCTTCCAAACTATTGACTTTTTAGAGTTTCAGTATTAAAGCTCCTTAATCAATAGGGTAAGAGTTTTGATATTTTCACTACCAAACTGGAAAAGTACACCTTTTGAAAATAGGGGATAAAATTTCAGGTGACATGTCAGCAATACCGTGTTAAACAAGCTGAGGCTGTGGTCTTGTACTAAGGATAAAATTAAATTTGGAGGTTTTTTTTGGAGATTTTTGGTTGTGTTTGGTTTTTCTTTTAACTTATCAGAAGCTTCCATAGAAGTCTTCTGTGTAATTTTTCTCAGTTCTGGACTGAGTATTTGCCAGAACAGCTCATCAGACAGATGTGAAATTTTCTGAGTGCATACGTATTGGGGAAAAGTGTTGAAAGTCTATGTTTGTCCTTTCTTATGAATCTTGCTTCAAAAGCTGTAAACCCTCACTTTATTCTGTGCAGTTGGAGCCAAAACAGCAATGGTGTGTTTTTGTGGGTGATAGAACCAATGGTGGCATATACATCTGAGTGTGCTTAGCAGGTTGCAGGTCTTGTATTTTTGCAAGACTTACCAATATTTGCAGATTAGAGAATTTAGTGAAACCTTGAGAATAGCCAAGGGGTAAACTTGGTCACAGAAGGAAAATTAATGTTAGCTTATGTTTACTTTTTCCATTTGAAAATACCTCCCACAAAGTGCTGACTGTAGCGTTATTGTAGAGGATTGTTTAGTTACTTGAGTTTATCCTCACAAACTGTTTCTTTGATATCTTTTTCCAGATGTTGTCTGACCCAGTTCTTATAGGCTGACTCCACATTAGAGATTTAACTAGTATTCTACATAAGCAATTACTCTTATATAAATGATGATCATCCCAGAACACACTTGTGAGCTTTTATCTTCTTTCCTGCAACAATGATTGTTGAACAATGGAGGAAATTGAAGACCTAATATTATACATAGGAATCATCTGGGACCTGGAGAATATTAGCCATAATCTTTGTAAAGGGAGCTGTCCACAATCTTTTCATGGGTATAACATATGGTTACCTCACCAATTGTTGTGTGCACAATAGGAAAAAACTGATGATGTCCAGGCAGAACACTTGAGGAAATGCATGGTAGGAAATTTTGGACTAACAGTGCAAGTGCATTGCTGCTTGTGAATTACTTTGCCTTCTCCTTGGGTAAGGCTAATAGCTGTGTTATCCCCATCTCTTGGAGACAGAGAGAGGTTAGGAGCTGTTCACTTCAGTGATTTAACTGAAAACACTTCTGCTTCAGGGGAATTTCATTGTAGTATTTATTTTACAATAACAGAATAAAAACGTATGGGTTTTTTTTCTGGAAAGGGAAATTATTGTTCTGTTTGCTTCAGTGGTACATTAGCTTGCGTTAATACCGATGTGTATTTCTACTAAGTATAAAGAAGTAGGTTTGGGTCATGTTTGTGGACATGTGTTGATCTGCAAGTTAGCAAACAAGTTCAGAATGTGATCTAGAAATGGTGTTGACCATGCTTCATAGCCTTTGTAGGAAATAATGTACCACATTTTTTGTGTCTCAAAAATAGAAATGTGGAGCTAGTATTCTTGAAGTCCCAACAAACCATGTGAGATTTTTCTACTTTGTGTTTGCAGAAAAGATGGAGGATATTTAGTAGTGATATTTGCAACGCTTTAAGTATATGTATGATAAAGTGAAATTTCTATGTGACTAGTAAAACCTGACTGCTGCTGGAGATGTTCTGTTAATATTATAGACTTCTACTGGAAAGTAGAAAAATAAGGAATGCTTTTGATGGGGTTACTTTAAAATAAGTTCTCATCAGCTCATGACTGCAATATCTTAGGGTTAATTTGATGTCCCTTTTGAATTGCTGTGTATAGTATGTTGTCCTGGGTTTGGCCGGGATAGAATGAACTCTCCCCAGCTGCCGCCAGGGGCCGTGGCCAGGCTGTTCA